>CANXYC010594894.1:0-30046 GCA_948193065.1 Aleurites moluccanus | reverse complement strand
GAAACAGAAGAAGAAGATTGAAAAGGAAAAACTTGTTCATGAAATATGATGTTCCTAGAGATGAAAAGGGTATGAGAGGAAAGATCATATGCCTGAAATCCTTTAGTTCCATGTTTAAAACCCAAGAATACACATTTTGTTGCTCTAGCATCAAGTTTGGTTCTATTTCTGGTTAGTGTGGAAGCAAAACAGAGACATCCAAAAACTTTTAGATTAGTAAGATCAGGTAGATGTCCATAGAGTTTTTCATATGGTGTTTTGTTGTTAAGTAGTGGGGTAGGTATTCTGTTGATGAGATACACAGCATGTGCTGTACAAAAAGACCAAAAAGAATTTGGTAAATAGCTTTGAAATTTTAATGCCCTTGCTACATTCATGATGTGTTGATGTTTTCTCTCAATGATGCTGTTTTGTTGAGGGGTTTCCATACAACTGGTTTGATGTATAATTCCTTGGGATCCATAAAAATCAGGCATATGAAATTCAGGTCCATTGTCTAACCTGATTATTTTGATTTTAGTGCTAAATTGAGTTTGAACAAAAAAACAGAATTGCTGTAATAGCTTTCTGGTTTCAAATTTTGATTTCATAAAAGTAATCCATGTGAATCTTGAATTGTCATCAACAATAGAAAGGAAATAAGAATGGCCAGTGAATGATAGCTCAGCTGGTCCCCAAATATCAACATGAATGAGACCAAAAATAGAAGTAGAGACAAAATTACTAATGGTGAAAGCGAGTCTTTTTTGTTTAGCAAGAGGACAAACATTACAAATGAGTTTATCAGATACAGAAATATCATGATTGATACTATGAAAATCTTTAATTCTCTGATGAGATACATGATCTAAACGAAAATGCCAAAAATCAAAAGAATTTTCAGAAGTACAAGTATTTACAGAAAAGATAGAAGGAATAATAGAAGGATGTTCTAGTTGATATAGCCCACTGATCTGTCTAGCTAATCCAATCATTTCCATAGTTTGTAGATCCTGTATATAACACAACGTTGATTGAAACACAAGAGAGCAGTTAGAATGTAAGGTAAGTTTGCTAATAGAAATCAAATTATATGTGAATTGAGGTACATGTAACACATTTTGTAATATGAAGTTTTCAGTAAAGAACACTGTGCCTATATAAGAAACAGGAATTAGTTCATTATTAGGTAGTCTAACAAAATAGGTAGTTACAGGTTGATAAGTTTTGAATGAAGAAAGAGAGCAACATATGTGGTCTGTGGCACCAGTGTCCAGAATCCATGTATTTTGGTTAGTTTGTAGAGATATAGACATACCAGAAGCAATATAGGAAATTTGTCTTGACATACCAGAATGAGAAGATTGAGAAGAAACATTGGAAGTGGATTGAGTAGGGTTTTGCATCTGGGTTGTAGTGAACATATTTGAGTGAGCTACTTAAATGTTAGATGTATTTGACTGAGGTGTCTGCAGTAATGAAATCAGTTGCTGGCATTGTTCTGGGGTAAAAGGAAAAGAGTTTGCAGGTGAAAGAGATATCATTGGTTGTTGTTGCATAATGGGAGATGATTGACTTGGTTGAGTATTGAAGGAAGTTTGCCCAATCATATTAGCAGAATTGGAAGCTTGATCAGGATAAGAACCCAAAATTCCAGAAGAATCATTGTCATGATGATCATAACCATCATTATCAAAGACACAGCCTTGTACTTGATTAACATTTGCCACAGGAGGCCTGAATCTTGGTCGAAGAGAAGGAGTAAACCCTTGAGGATAGCCATGATTTCGATAACACTTATCTATTGTATGTCCTGTATAACCACAAAATGTACACAAAGGCTTCTTGTAACCTGAATTGAAGAATCTTCTATTCTGATTGGAGGTATTATTAGAATTGAAACCCACTGAGGTATTCATAACATCATGAGATAGCTTGTTGCAAAAGCTACTGTCTCATGAATAGCATGCTTTTGGCTCATCAATTGTCTCTCATATTGAACAACTAAAGAAAATACCCTGTTAATCTGTGGCAGAGGCTCCATCAACATTATATATGATTTCACAATAGAAAAATTTTCATTTAGTCCTTTGAGAAACCTTATGACACAATCACTATCTTGATACTTCTTGATAAGATCAAAAGCACCACATTTACAAACAGGTTCACATGAACAAACAGGTAATGGTCTCATGTTAAACAATTCATCCCACAAGACTTTCAGATTTGTATAATAATCTGTTACCGTCTGTTCTCCTTGCTGGTATGAGAAAATCTCCTGTTGAAGATCAGCAATTCTAAAAGAATCACCTTGAGAAAAACGATCTTTAAGGTCTTTCCAAACTTCATTTGCATTATCGAACCAAATTACACTCTGAGCAATTGAAGGAGAAACAACCTTAATAAGCCATGAAAGTACCATGGTATTACATCTCTGCCATGCTGAGAAAATTGGATCAGCAGAGTTAGGGATTGGAATAGTTCCATCGATGAACTGAATCTTGTTCTTGGATAGTAAAGCCATTCTCATCGATCTTGACCAAGAATGATAGTTGGAGCCTGTTAACAATGGAGAAACCAAAATTAGGGATGGATTCTCATTAGGATGTAGGTAATATGGACTCGAGAGTTGTTCTTCTGCCCTAGTAACAGAACCAGTATTCACACCTTGATTAGGCATTTTGAAGAGAAAAAAAATGAAATTCAACTAATTTTAGGAAGAAAAGAATATGAGATTCAACTGGATTTAAGGAAGAAGAAGATATTAATGGCAATAAAATGCAGAAAATTTATGCTCTGCTGAAGAAAAGAAACTGGGTTATGGAAATGAGAAAATTTGCTCTGATACCATGTGAAAATAATCGGGGCTGGAAAAAATGAATTGCTTTATATGTTTTTTCTGTATGTACAAGTCTATTTTATAGAGTACTAAAATAACAAACTCAGTTACTGAAATAACAAACTCAGTTGCTGATTTACAACTAATTATCTAACAAATAAACAGTTATACTTAACATTGAACATTTTCATTATGTGATTAGGGATCATTAATGATGACATTTCAATCTTTTAAAAATGTTGGTGATGTTTTAAGTTCCATTTGGGAAATGAAAGAGGAAAAGTTCATACCACAACAAAAAATGATGATTCCCAAAAGTTATGATGAGAAGCTTTTCATTATCTCCTCCAAGCATAAGAGTACAAGAAATTGATGAAAATAATAGTCTCATTAAATCAGTATGTAGATTTCACCAATCTTGACAATTAGAAATGATGGATGTAGGTAGAAAAATCAGACCAATGCTATGAAATTGGCCTTATTAAATAATTAATCTCATGCAATGATGCTATGAACAAAAAAAATCAATTCTTTAATATTTTCTCAACTATTTTAAGTGTAAAAAGAATCCATAAAAGTTAAGTTTTGAGTTTATGACATAATGAAAAGATTATTAGCGGAGAGGAAAATAGTAAATAAATTCCATTATTATTCTTATTATTAAATTAAAAATAAATAAATTTACCATTTGGCTAATATTTACATGGAAAATTGAGGTCTCAAAAAAAAATATTTTATATTATTTATAGAATAAAAAAACAAAATTTTATGAAAAAAAAAATAAAGAAGGATTAAAAATAGTTATGATATTTTTTATCAAAACAAACAAAGCCTTGGCCGAAAGATCCCCACTGGGTATGAACTCAACTAAATAAAATAGGATTTCTTTTTTCTTCCAGAGTGAAAGCTGTCAGTATCACCAAATTTCCTTGCAAAAAAAAAACCGTCAATTACGCCTCCTGTCTGTGCCATCTCATTTCTTTCCTCTTCTCTAAAGCTAAAACCCTACTTCACAACCCATTCTCATTTAAACCCCACAAACATACACAAAAACCAAAGCCACATCAAGAAATACACTACTCTGCAATGGGTAAAGATCAAGAAGGTGAAGGTGGTGAAGAGTATTTGTTCAAGATTGTTCTAATTGGTGACTCAGCTGTTGGGAAATCGAATTTGCTATCTAGATTTGCAAGAAATGAGTTTGATACCAATTCTAAGGCCACCATTGGTGTAGAATTTCAGACCCAAGTGGTTGATATTGATGGTAAAGAAATTAAGGCCCAGATCTGGGATACTGCTGGTCAAGAAAGATTTAGAGCTGTTACCTCTGCTTATTATAGAGGTGCTGTTGGGGCTTTAATTGTTTATGATATTACTAGGAGGACAAGCTTTGACAGTGTCAAAAGATGGCTAGATGAGCTTAGCAGTAAGTAATTTTCTTTCACTTTAATTTATTTTGTTGCTTTTTCTGTTTGGTTGCTTAGAAAGTGGAGGAATAAGTTGCGGTTTTTTTTTAATGGGCTTATTATGGGGTAATTGTATGCTAATTTGGATTCTAACAAAATGATTTTTTTGGGAAATAATTTTGATGTTGCTTTCTTGTTTTTGATATATATGGCCTACGTTTATGTTTATTATCTGAAGATTTTAAGGAAAAGAGAGTAAATGAAGGTTTAGGTATTATACAGTGTAGGCTATGGGGAGTACTTGTTGAATAGTTCTCAATTGCAAAAAATTGATTCAAAATTCTATTTTTCTTTCTCTTCAGTTTCTTAGAAACCAAATAAAGACAATCTATTTTCTGAATTTGCATGATGGATTGTTGTTTGATTTCAAGGTTGTGAATGGCTTAAAATGATTGCTAATTATATGTAAATTATTACATATCAGATGCTTAGCTTTCTAATAATGCAACAGTGAGTTTATTGAAATTGTTTTTCCCATTTTCTGGGGCAGTTCTTTAGGATCCTGCATTGTCAAATTGCCACAATTTCCAATATGAAATATTGACTCACTGAATTATCAATACTTGTCAATTGATCAGCCGCGAAATTAAAACAACAAATCTAAAGTTTTGAAATTTCATGTTGATTGATTATAAATATTTCCTTGTGAATTTGAGCATTCATAGCACAGTTGTGTTTTTTATTATTAAGAACCATCTTTTAATATCGACATCATCTTTTAAAGTCAATCAAAATGCAGTGTATTTCAAATTAGAATGCGTCTAACTTTGTTCTATATAAATATTATATCTAGTGATACTTAAATTTCTTCAAATGTGTGAACATGTTCTTTATTTTGGTGAAATGTACTTGATAAGTTGCTGGCTTTAAGTATTTTAGTTGATGATTTTGTTTTACAGAGTATCTCTCTAAGTTTAACGTTGTATTAAACAATCTTGCAGCTCATTGTGACACTGCAGTGGCAAGAATGCTGGTAGGGAACAAGTGTGATTTGGAGAATATTAGAGAAGTGAGCATAGAGGAGGGCAAAAGCCTTGCAGAAGAAGAAAGTTTATTCTTCATGGAAACATCAGCCCTTGATTCTACTAATGTTCAGACTGCATTCGAGGTTGTTATCCGTGAGATTTACAACAATATGAGCAGGAAAATTCTCAACTCTGATTCCTATAAGGCCGAGTTGACTGTCAACCGAGTTAGTCTGGTTAAGGATGCAAATTCATCAAAGCTAAGTAGTTTTTCTTGCTGTGCTACATAAATCTTATGTTATTTCAGACTTGTGCATCTTCCTATTGTCATTTATAATTGGTGCTGATCACTTGGCATTTTTCCATTTCCATATAAATGTAAGATAAGGGAACTTTGTTATTATTCATTTTCAGAATTATGGGTGTGAGAATTGGTAACATTGAACTCTTCATCATAGAAATTCGAGGAGTCCGCCGATGGCAAATGCTATTATTTGAAAATCAAGCTCTGATTGCCCTAAACTTTCTCAACGATGTTCAGAAGTTAAAGCCTTCCCTTTACTAATCTTCCTTTATAGTAAATTAATGCATAATCAAATTAATGACTCCATTATAATACAAAATTGTGATTGATTTATTGGCAATTTTATATAAAAAATGGATTTAATTAAAGTCAAAATTAACACCTTCATTAGCCTGTGAATTATTTGATTAAATCAGGTGTACTATTGTGTGGCACAACTCTTTTAAATAATAAGTGAATTTTTTTTTCATTTTATTTTTTAATTGAATCAAATTCAATCATATTAATTTATAGCGGTGAGCATAGATCATGACATTATCGAATTGAATTCATAATAAATCCTTAAAAATATGGATAAGAAAATTAATATAATGATTTTTCTAACAGTTGTTCTAATAGCATTTGTTAAAAATTAAAATTTTTGATAATATTAAATAAATAATTTTTAAAATAAAATAAATAAGTAAAAAATAAAAAATTTTGACTTATTATTTAGGATGATAGTAATTATAACGAAATATAACTTTATCAAAAAAATTTTTTTTTTTTCATTCAATTTATTTTTATATTAATTAATTTATATTTTTTTAACATAACTGATTTATAATTATATTTTATTTGAAATAATTGTTTTAAATGACATTTTTTTAAAAAATCATTCAATACATATAAAAATATATATACTAAAGAGAAAAAAAAAAGTTTTAATATAAATATACAGTAATATCTCTCTAAAATTATAACCTATATAAGAATAAATTTTATATAATCATAAAAAATTCTGATCCCATCTTGAGCCGATTATAAATAAGAATAAATTTCTTATTGTAATAAGTTATATTTTCTTTTTAGGTCTCATCTTAAAAAAATATGCTTCCATATAGTAATGATTATATATGTATATTTTAAAAATGTATGTTAAGTTACATTAAAAGATTAAGGTGAAATAAAATATTTATTTAAAATTGTTTGATACAATAAAATATATCGTTTTGCATTTGGATTCCTGAAGGGGATTGGTTTATTTTTTAAGTATCTCAGATATAGTTTGCTTTTTATACCTTAAGATCATGAGTATCTTCTAACCATTTAGAAGATCTTTTTGCCTCCAGTCGGGGTTTGATCCATTTATAGACCGGGCAAATGAGTTGGGTTAGATATCTGATTTATGGGTCATTGAACATGTGAGTTCATAAGTTCAGGTTCAAATGAATTTGAAAAATTTTGAGTTCTTTTTTAAAGAATTTGTACCTGCACTCATGGGTTTAGGTTCAATCCATTAGTACACCTGTGTATATTATTATCACATACTTGATGGATTTCAAATTAAAAATTGATGTGTACTATGGAAAAATATAAAACCATTCAATCAGTACTCACATACAAGAATCTCAAAAATAAGCATATTATCATGTAGTTGATAAAGTAATTACTTATTAATATAAACAAATAAAATTCAATTTGAAAAAAAAACCATAGTTTAAACAAATAAAATCCACAATAATGTTAAAAAAATAATAGTAGCTTTGACAATAGACTATAAATTTAGTTGATCCATTAGCTTCAAAATCTTCATGCAAATACATTAGCTTCACTAACATTATTAGTATAGAATTAGAATAGAACATCATGACAATAATTATTTTTTCATAGCTTTTCAATTTTTGAACTTAACGTAAAGTAGATAATTTACGTGGATAGAGTTGCAGGATGATAATAAGCATTTATGCATGTATATCATTCAAGATAAATGAATATAGATGTTAAACAGTAGAAGCTGAAAACCATTAAAAATATTTTTATCTAATTTGGTCCTAGTAGCGTCTATAATGCATATTAGAGGAAATAACCGATAACAAATAAAGCCAATTAGACCCATATAACATAGAGCTATTAAATACTAAATAGTCTAATATGTTCAAGATGACGGCATAGTAAATACTAAATAGGCCGCAATTAAATAGTAATTCAAAATAAAATAAAATAAATTACCTTAATTCTTTCTTGATGTTTTCAAAATTCAAAGATTAGAAAACATCCCAAAATAAAACTATCCCAAAAAAAGAAAGCTACTTAATAGAGAAAATAGAGAAAGGGAAAAAAAAAAATAGAGATTTTAAATTCTTAGCAAATAAAAAAGAGAAAAGGAAATAAGAATGGAATAGAAAGAGCAATAGTCACGATAAAATTAAAAAGAAGCTTTTAAGTTTTAAGCAAATAAAGTATTAAAAATTATAATTAGAAAGTTTAAAAACTAAAAAGAAAAAAATATTAAAAAAAGTTGGGTGCAGGTGCACCTATGGATACCCACGGGTCGAATCGTCTGACCTATGGATCTATAGGTTCAGGTTCAAAAATATTCATAATTTTTTGGATATTTTTTTCAGACCCAATACTCATTTTTTTGGGTTCACCCGCGGGTACCCGTGAGTACAAGTTCACTTTTGTCAGGCCTATTCATTTATTTTGCAAACTCAATAGGGTAATTTATACTATAATCACTGAATTATAAGTCAAATTTTAGTATAATCACATATATAATTTTTCATTATTAAAGTTACTAAATAAATTAAAAAATCTTATTGTAGTTTTCAAGTGAAATTCTAGTCGAATTTGCTGACGTGGCCGGCAAGCAATTCAATTAGATGTTAACTTACCAAAAAAGTATCACATAAGCAATATCATATCAGCCTAACACATGGTCACTGAACTATAGGCCAAATTCTAATATGGTCACATACATATTTTTTCATTATTATAGTGACTAAACAAACTTGATAATTCTATAATAATTTTCAAGCTAATTTCCAACCAACATTCCAATGGCACTAATTACAAATGGTTATTTCAGATAAAATATAATTATAAGAAAATTATATTAAAAAAATATAAATAAATTAATATAAAAATAAATTGGGAGAGAAAAAATAAAAATTTTTAATAGAGTTATATTTTGTTACAATCGTTACCATTCCAAATGATAGGTCATAATATCTACTTTTCATTCATTTATTTTATTTTTAAATTTATTTATTTAATATTATTTGAATTTTTAATTTTTAATGATATTTTTATAAATACCGTTAATAAAATTAAAATTTTTATTTTATTTTATTAAATAATATCTCAATCGTTAATAAGTGACAAAAAGTTATATGTAAGAATTTTACGTTTGAAAGGAATACATAATAAGAAAAAAATTGCAAACAATCAATATATCAATCTCATTAAACAAATATATCATAACTCATAAATTTTATTCCTATTTCACTATAGAAAAAATAATGAGACATGATAAATTTTTATGTTTTTGATATTTAATTTATAATAAATTAAAATCAAATAATAATAATTTGATTTTATAATATTGATATTATTTATATAATTGTGAATTCTAATTTTTATTAGTATTAAGATGATGATTTAAATCTGAATATATTTTTCACGTAAATATATACTTTATTATTATATTATATTATATTTCAATGTGTTATAAATTTTAATTAAAAAATAAATTGACTAATTTTTCATATTTAAATTTTCAAGTTATCTTCAAATTAATAGTTAAATTCACCTAAAAATTGTAATAGAAGTATAAGTTTGTTTAAGGCCTATAATAATTAAAAAAAATATGTATGTGACCATACTAAAATTTGGCTTATAGTTCAGTGATTATGAAATAGATTGATATAACACTTTTTTTTATGAGTCAACATATTATTGTATTGCGAGTCTGTCACATTAGTAAATCTGTCCGTAATTTTGTTTGAAAATTACAATAAATTTTTTTAATTTGCTTAATAATTTCAATAATAAAAAAATTATATATGTAATCATACTAAAATTTAGTCTATAATACAATAAAAATAGGTACAAATTATCCCAACTCAGCACGAATATTTTTCGTTAGTTGAGATGGTATATAATTTAGGTGACGTTGTTAATTTGTTAGAGGAATAATGAAATGTCTCACTTGAATTTATTAGAAATCTCACATTGAAAATATATAAAAATATTAATGGGCATATAAGTGATGGAAGTTAATCACTCATATGACTAGTTCTAATTATTTTGATAATGATTAACCCAAGTCTAATTCAAAAGCCCGATTATTGAAAATTCAATATGATATCAGAGTAATTATTATGCTGCTTGTTTCCTCTATGCACAAAGCATGCAGATATAGATGTTCATTCCTGCCTATAAGGATGGTGTAGAGCCCCCTGCATTAAGTATGCGACGTAATATGGGTTCATTGTGAGGGTGTGTATTAAAAATCCTATATTAAAAATATATAAAAATATTAATGGATATATAAATAATAAATATCAATTACCTATATAACTAGTTTTACTCATTTTGATAATGATTAACTCAAATCCAATTTAAAAATCTTATTATTAAAAATTTGACAAAATTAGTTAAATATAACTTGTTTCGTGTAGTATTATTGATTTATTGCATAAAATATTATAAAATTTACATTGAAAAATTATTAAATAGAATATAAAATTTTAATTTTTTTTAAATGATTTTGTATATCTACAACACTGTACATATCCATTTATTTTTTTTAAATGTATATAATGCATGTTATTTATGTACTCTATTATAAATTTTTTATGATTTGATAGAGATATATAAGCTCTTGAAACTTAAAGACAGATTTAATTATGTAAAAGAGTCATCTAGTTTAATAAAAAACGTTGCAGGAAATTAGACTTATCATCTTTGGGAATAATCGCTAATGTATTTTAGCAAAATTTCTTTATTTAAACCTCCATTTTGATAATTTAAAATTTTTTATCCATTTTTTGGTATTTTTTATTTCTTTATTTACTTTTAGTAAGAAATTTATTTTAGAACGTATTTTAAGATATTATTTTTGTTATATTTTATTTTTTATTCATGTAAATCTAGTGATTTTTTTTTTTGAAATAAATTACTATAATAGACTCCTAAATTTTTAAAAACTATTCCCTATATATATTTTACAAGTCTTAGAATTTGAAGAAATTTTGATTGAATAAAAAATATATTTCTTTTTGAAAGTATTCTAAATTTCGATATTTTTTAAATTAACAATTTTTATTATTTATTAATCTAGTATTCAATATAGAATTAGCAAACTATTAAAAGGTTGCGCAACGCTATAATAATATAATTATAGAGAGATTTTACAATATATATTTTAAAAAAAAATGTGTAAATATATATATATATATATATATATGTGTGTGTGTGTGTGTGTGTGTGTGTGTGTGTAATAAAGAAAAATATTTTAGTATATGTAATAAAAAAATAAAAATATATAAAATACAAAATATGATATTGTATTGAATTCTTGACTAAATATTAATTTTGTAAAGTTTTAACAATTAACTAATTATAATTAACTTGTAAATACATTAATTTAAATAGTTTTTACATAAAAACATATAATTAAACAAAATTTTATTTAATATACATATATATATATATATATATATAAAGTGAACTAATTAATTACTAACAAGTGTTTAGTTATAAATACTAACTAATAATTACTAAAAATTAACTAGTAACTTTTAAGTAATAACTAATTGACGTATTAACATCAGTCTCTTATTATTTAATATAAAAAATAAATTTACTTGCAAAAATTATTACTGATTATTACGTAATGAATGAAGTTGATATAATATTATGAATATTATTATTATTATTATTATTATTATATGTTTTTCATGATGTTTAATATAATAATTTTTCATAATATATATATATTAGAAAAAAAAAACAAAGAGTTTGTATCAAACTTTTAATGAAATATTAATTTTGTAAGATTTAATCACTAAACCAACTCCAATTAACTTAACAAAAATATTTTTAAATTAAATTATTAATATATATAGTTTCACATATTTACTTATATTATTATAGGTGCTTTTCAATTATTGTTTGATAAAGTGTCAACTTATGTTTTTTTATTTTTTTTTTATGACTAAAGAATTTTTTGTGTTTAAAATTATTTAAATATTTAAATTTCTTTAATGGAATAGACTCTTATATTTTTTTATAATATACTTTTAAAAAATTTTGGTGGATAAAATTTAGTATCAAACTTCTGAACCAAACTGTCTCGAATTTTTTGGACAAGACAATACAGAGATTTTAATATATGAAATAGTTTTGAATTTTGATTTTTAAAACCTTCAAGTTTGAACATATCTAGATTTCTAAATTGAACCGAGCCGTCCTCACCACTCTAAGCACAACTATTACTAATAAGATTCGATGAAATTGTGTACAACATTTACAACATTGATTCTCTACGAATCGGAAAATAAAGACATGAAAAGAATAGAATAAAATGGTATGTCCGTTACTGCGGCTGCCTCTAAACTATGAGAAAATACAATTTACACCAGCTATGGGAGTTCCACATCTAATAAAAGATACAATGGAAGAATTTAAATGCTCAGCTCAGGGCTTCCGTAAAGCAGATGCGGCCCCCATGACAACAGCCAAGACAAGCCCGACGCCAGCGCCAAGGGAAGCACCCACAGCTGCAGCTGTCATTGAAGATGCCTTGGCTTGAGACTCTCGATTTGCATCTATTGCCATTGCACTCTCCCGTGCCAACTCTGCCAAAAGTCTATCTCTAGCTATTTCCTTGAATCAAACAGACAGCACAATGAAAATTTCAATACTTCTCTTTAAGAACATCAAGCAGATCAAATCTAGCAAAATTTCCATTGCATCCTTTCCCCATTCCCAAATAATTTGTCACTTTTTTAACAAATTTAAGAAATCAAGTTATGATACACATCCAAATGACAATAACCACCCAAAATCCGCAAATAAAACAAATAATTAAAGGCTTGTGTTATGATATTTATGCCGAAAAGAGAAAACCGTCATATGCACACCACACTTTACTAATATGTAACAAGTTGCAGTGTGGATAAACAAGGAAAGCTGCCTTGAACTAAATGAGTAACAAGCGAGATTTGCAGCATAAATAAACAATTTTCTGGTTTTCTATCAATACTCGGATGTCCCACTCAGGATTGCTCAGCCCAAAAATATGATTCAAAAGATGTATGGCAGAAAAGGTCGCCTATTCAAATAGGTTATATTACATTTACATGGAGGGCATTTCAGTCCAGTTTGGTCAACTACATGACCATATTGTCCCATTAATTGCTGTCAACTCTTTGTTAGAGAAACTTAAACTCATTCCTTTATCATCAATGCCTACATCAAGTATTTTAGGCTTAATTATCAAGGATCACTACTAGACTTGTTAAATTTCAACACAATCACTTTTGACTTCCATTTGAGCATAAATCACTCAATCTTAATTTGTGTTTTAATAAAATCAACATTGCCTTCAACATCCAACCATAACCTTTCTTTTATCTAGTTGTACAGTTGACAGTAGGTCATAACACCTTAGCCACATGTCAAAAGTTTGACCAAATTTTGGCAATAATGATACTATTGGAACACATAAAAACTGATTATTTTTATGCAACAGATTAAAACTAAGTGGCCATACTAAAGTTCAGTAGTAAGTCAATAATCACAGGTGAAATAACTGTGTTTTATCCTAATAAGTTGCTACCTAACATATATTAGTCAACAATAATATATCTTCAGAACCATACTGGATTAAGTGTTTCTACCTGTAAAGAGGCCTCTTCATGACTCCGCAACACACGATGGACAAGCTGAGATAGTGAGTTCACACCCTCAATGGGAAAAATGGTGTCTCTCCTTTGAAAGGGCCTCCGAACAAGATTGATGGGACCAAAAATAAGCTTTTTAGCATCCATCATTCTACCAGAATCTCTCTCAGTTGCAGCCAATGACAAAGAAGCACTGGCAGCAGCACTGTGGACAACATACGGACAGGAATTCACAACTTCTGTGGTGCTTTGAGATGCTTGATACGCCTGCAAAACAGCATCAATAGCTGCCTTTTGTTGGTGTGCACTGACAGAAAATTTGTTCGTTATGGCAAGAATCCAAGGAATTCCAAGAGCTTTAGCCTCATCTAAAAGAAGTGAAAGGACTGGCTGTTGCAGTGATGCATTTGGGTTATTGCTTCGAGGAATTTTATGGGACATGTTATGCACAAGAATAATCAAATCCGTTTTCCTATTAAGATCCCGAATTCCCATCCACAGTTCATCCCTGAAACGAGAGGCTTCCATATTCAGCTCCTGCAATATACACAACAGACAGGAGAAAGGGTAAAAATTAAAACATGATTTAGTGAGAAAAGAAAAGAAATGGAAGTCAAATTAACAATATACAATGGAATTGGTGACTCGAAAAAACCAAAACTACTGACCATTTTTAATTTTCAAGAAGGGAAAAAAAGAAAAAAGGAAATGCAAATGTTACCAAGTATATTCTAAGATTCACATCCACATGAAAAGTTTTCCCAATGAACGCCCTATTGTCTCTCCTACTCCTTTTGACTTGTACAACCAACCAGAGTAAACTTGCAATCTCTAGTGGAGCAACAATATTCCACAAGGGTAAAATTTTATAGCATTTATAATTTACCTTTTTATATATGCCAGGGATAAGACTATTTAGACAAAGAAGGAACATCTAACATAAACTGTGCAACCAAGTGTGGGAAGGAAAGACAATAGAAAGCTAGAATAATTCTATATATGATGTGCACCCTCTACACCGATGTTGGGTATCCAGTATAAAAGGTACAAAGCAAGATTATGTTTGGCAGGAAGCAATGGAATGGCATGTATTCAAGAATATAATTGGAATGAAAATTTAATGACAAAGTATAATGACTATTTCATTCTTATGTTTCAAAATAGAACTAATGCAATGTAATTACAATTTATATTTCTATGTTTAGTTGAGTTGGTGCTAGTGGCAATGGAGGCAGTGAAACTATGTTGCGATGATAGACTGGTAGCAATGGCAACAGGGGGGTTGGCGGTGGCGGTTACTGGTGGTAGTGGATGTCAGGGTGCACTGTGGCAGTAGCAACAAGGATAGTGATAATAAAAGGTTGTGATGGTGGAAGTAAAAATAAAGTGAGGAGATGAAACAATGGGGCTATGTTAAAATTACTGGTGAATACATAAATGTAGCAGGCATTAAATTACATGAGTTATTCTTTATGTAACCAAGAAAATTGTATATAATTCCAAATAAATTACAGCTCTGATTATGTTCTATCAAACATAATGTAATGGGAAACATACCTGTAAATTTACCCCAGCCGAATCAATGTAGCATACACCACCAGCAATGCCTTCTTGAACATCAGCCTCAATGTGCATATTCTCAAAATTGGTAATAGTGGTAAGTCTGCCTTGACCCAAAATTGCCTTCAAAAGAGAAGTTTTACCAGCACCCTAATGTATATAAGAGTTGTGATTACATGCATACATAAATTTAGAGAGCAATTGTGGTTTAGAAATTAGAATTGAGCACGCAATTACCTCAAGACCAAGTAACCGCACCCTACGAGTTCTGAGGTGGACCTCCTTAGAGACAGTAGCAAAATCACTTGTACAAAAAATGCAAAAATCATTGAGACCTTCGGGATGGAGGAATTTCTCCTGATGCCCTAAACTATTCTCTCTATTGAGATTGCCAGCATCTGAATCAATAGAAGGAAAAACAGGCATCAAGGGATCTGCCACTACTGGATGCTTTGGTGGTCGTCTCATAGGAGCTCCAACCAAAACCCTCATCTTCTGTAGTTCTGGCTGTACTTCATGAGTTGAAGTGTAGCTGGGCGCAGGAGGAAATGACTCCACTGTAGTTGAACACCTAGATGCATAGACAAAGAATTACAACACATACGTAGCCTTCCCTTTCACACACTGCTAAATATCAAATTTTTTGGTATTGTTATAAGGTGAAGATAGGGAGGGTGATGACCACTCCCTTTCATGTAGCCCAGGTCTAAGAGCCCCCCAAAGGATGAAAAATGAAATCTTGGACACAATACAAACCCATATCTAACAAGTAAATGGTTTTTGAAAAAAAGTCAACATAGTGAAGACATGCACAAACAGAAATTAGGATCATTTACACAAAAGAGATCCAGCCAAAAGAAATGGTAATATGACAATGCAACATATAGGTGATAACGAAGCTGTATCATCTCTTCAAATCAATTTGCAGTTAGGTTTTTTCCAGGTCTCTCTCAGTGGTAAGACAACCCTCAAAATTTTATACTGCTTAGTCATCATATTAGTTCCACAAAAGATCAATACGAAAAGGCGAAAAAGGACAATACCAGTTACCATTGACTCGAGCATGAACCAGGTTACAAAGATGCAAGCCAAAACCAGTGATATCAACTTTTAAGATTTCTCCATTTTTCTCACCAGGAGCACCACCCCATCCAAGAGGAACAATGGAAGTGGCTGTACGAATAACTGGCAACTCTACAATCTGAGCAAGCTCAACGGCACCTGCAACTGCAAGGCCAAGCCATTGTTGTAAATGCAGAAACTGAGGTAGTTGCTCCATTCCTGGGAAAGATACAGCACTATCACCCATGCACATTTCATAGATTCTGCACTCAAAAGGACAGAGAATATTCCATGCCAATTAACTTAATAGATATGTAGAATTGCATATGCAAACATAAATTTTTTCTAAGAATATGACATATAGCAGTATTTTGAAATCCAACTCTCTCCTTTAAATAAAATAAAATCATCAAGACACCATTTCATTTTTGTTATTTGAATTTTCAAAAGCATGCACTATTTTACCAGATAACCAAATAACTGATACAGGAGCGACAATAAATATCTGAGGGAGAGAAAAAGGCATTGCAGATACATGAGAAATATGCCACAAATCTGCCACTTTTAAAAAGCTATGAACAGGCAATCAGAACTACATTAGTAGCCATTTGGACTCCCCACCTCAATACACTAATTCAGTAGCTTGTCCCTCATACCACTGCCCATGAAACAATTTCAAAATAGTTATATGATAATTTATAGTTTTATAGCATTGTTGTCATAGGATAGGCCCACAATTTTTTAGGAAGGAAACAATCTAGGTCACCTGTCAAGGGGAAATTAATAGGGAAGTGTATTTGTTCTTGAATGTTGCAACAAATTATAAGAGTAAAAACCCATAAGGTCTATCTGACCTCCCAGCTTTGCAGCTCTAGCCTATTTTACTCATTGCATTCATGTTGGACACTAATAGACAGGGGTACTTGGTTACAATCATCTACGTAATCGGAACATTATGACAAGTTGAAGATATGAACTTAACACCTGCACCCAAGTCAGAGTTCTGGATGAAATTTCGGAAATTTAACTAAGAACGTTGACAAAAAAAGAACTAAGAACATTGACGAAAAAAGAACCCTCTCCCCAAGATAGAAAATATCTGCTTTCATCTTCAAAAAAGAATCAAAATTGAGCTTATACCTAACAAGAGGGAAATAATAACTACGACAAAAGATTTAGGCTTTTACCATATTAACGATTGACAGAACTCGCAAAATTTCTGGTTCATTCCTCAAAACTCTAACTCTCAAATACCAGTTTATTACTAACATTCTAAATATGGCAGATAACTATAGAATTTTTAAGAAATTCATGAACTGTTCAGTTCCAAGTAATTGACTATACAACTCAATCGTTGCTTCCCCTAAATTACATTTCTAACAAGCACCATTATCACGTATTTTTCTGTTTCAAGATCTATCTTTCACAAATAACACCTTTCCAAATTATAACTGAGCCCGGTAATTTCAAAACCAGCAATGGGCATGATGCAAGTAATAGGTCAAAGGACAAACACTACAACTAAAAAAGAGTTATTCCCATCCCAATATACATTATTACTAGTGTGGCAGCCGCAGCAGCATCTTCAAAAACAACAGGCATCAGGTAGGCGCCACCGTCTTCTTGGTGCTATTCCAAGTTTATAGCAATTGTAGATGCATGAAATTCCAGTTATTCAAGTTTTGGTTGTCCCTCAAGAGATGGTATGGGCAGAGATAGAATTTCAATTATTGTCAGACACCACAAAATTATATAAGCATTTGAAATTCAGTTGCTAATATACCAAAAAGTTACTTCTAGATATTGTTCCATTTACTCGGTTCATATACTGAATTTTATTCCACAGCTACAACCCTTGGTGTCATTCCAAATTAAAGTTAAATCTAGTAATAAGTAAAATAAAACCTAGGTAGAAAGATTAGCACATTGGACTTGTGGAAGGAGTGGCACTAGCAGACAACTAGCAGACGTAAACATAACTACCAATGGGAGAGAAAAGAAGCACCTGGTGAATTACAAAAATAAGTTTTAAAAAATAAACCGGGAAACTTCTGCAAATAACAAATATGCTACCTCTGAAATCGGGACCGATAAGATCTCATTGAATGTGATTGAAATCGTTCCCTTAGTTCAGCAATCACAGATCTGACCTGAAAATGTCCTTGCCAGAAGAAAGCAAACAAAATGAGAGATCAAAAATTAATTATCTCCAGCCACTATTAATAAAGATGCGAAGTTATATTGAATCATGAAATTGTGCAGGACATAATGTTTAAATGTCCAACCACAAAGAAATGCAAGAATGAAAGGAAAAAAAAAAAAGCACTGGGCAAGCAAAAGGAAACTCTTACCGATGTTAATTTTGAGTACTCTGCACCTGATAGTAATTCCACTGAAGAACTCCCCAAGAGGTATAGCTGATACAAATAAGACATGATTACCATAGCATGATAAATTGCTAAAAATATATCAGGTTCAGTTACACGATGGAAAACAAAAAAAAAAAATAATTAATACCAGCAAGATTCAACAGGCTACATAAAGAAAATTTCATGAGTGTGCTCCTATTTATATGTGCCAAAAACTCCTCAACTCCAACTGGAGATAGTAACATTTAGTTCAAAGGATAGGTCTAAAGGACGTAAGGTCATCAAATATTGAGCAAACTATTGTTCTAAAGGAACCTTCACAGCACTTTATCACAGAATTAATTGTCTCGAGCGAGCACATAAAGGAAGGCAAAACCTACATTCTAATTGGATTTTAAATCATGTTCAATGCTATGATTAACTCCTCCCTCCTTGTCAAGAAACCCCACAGTTAATATTTATTCTAATAACCCCATAGGCAGGGATCATAAACAAAAAGAGGCAATAAGTGGAACACTAGCCAATGCCTGCTAAATACATGAAAAGCTGGTCCCCACGAGGAACTCCACAAGCACAAATTATTTTTCTCAATGCAGAATTTATTAGATGATGAGGATTGCTATAAGTTTTTATAAAAACTGAATGAAGATTAAAGTTGGATTATGCTACTGTCACCATGTGCATGTGTTAAACTATGCTTAGCAGTAGTTGCTATTTTCAACAGTGTTGCCTGCATGAATTTGTTAAACTAATCTTAGTAGTCATATTGATTTTACTATTGATGTAGCTTGAGAAAAGAAGTTAGAGTTTAATGTTAAGATCTTGTTTGTTTATTCTTTACTCTTTGTGTGCATGTGAGTTGTCTTGAACTAGTCCTGGTAGTAATTGCTCTCTCCTGTTTTTGTTTTATTATGCAGTTTTAGATGTTTTCCATTTGGTTATTACAATTTGCAAATTGAAAATATTATGTACGTGTTTCAAACAAACAATACATTCTAATAAATGTGCACCTTACATCTCTCAGGCACACACCTGGGCTAAAGGTACTCTCACTCTGTACATGTTTTTGTGGGCTGTGCATTTGACAGCTAGTCATGAACATTTCTACAGCTTTCAACCACTTTTGCAGCTCTCATGCATGTTAGCATTTTAGATAAAATAGTCATCAAGCAAACAGTGTGTTCATGTTATTACCTGACCAAATGGGACATAAGAAGGTAAATGAGGTACTCTGCGCCAGTTTCTTCCATCTCCATTTTTACCATTGCCTTTTTCACCTAATTTTCCAGTTATTACTTCATCTGGTGGCCCATTATTAGTGTCAGCTAATGGTTTAAGAGATATGCCATCAGAACCCTCCTGGATTTCAAGAGACTGAGATTCAGCTACATCATCCTCAATTGAAGAGGTTACACCAGAATTAGTTGTCATTGTCCCCGTGGGACCAACTTGTTTTCTTGTGTATTTATTAAACTGCCTTCTAAAACCCTCTAAAGGAACAAGCCTTGAAAGTCTCCAAAAGGAAGTCTGCACAGGACCAAAACCCAAAACCAACTGCTCCCTCTCATTCTCCTTCCGCTTCTGTGCCCTTGATTTTTCTATATGTTGCTCATGTTTTGACACTGAATGATTGCTAGTATCGACCTCAGCACGCATTGACAAAGGTTGAGCATTATAATGATGAAAATAAGCTGGAGATAGGATACGGGGCACCAAATCTTCAGGAATGCAGTAGCTCTTAAAATAGTGCTGCCAGCCTTTTTCATGCACATAACTGGAGGAAAAGAAGAAAAAGAAAGACATAATAAATTAAGAGGTCCCAATGTTTCAGAAAACAACAACTGAATAAGTTATTTTAAACTTTCAATTGTTTATTTATGAAATAGAAATGACATTAGTGATTAGACATACTCTCGTAAAGCAGCATTCCCAACTGGTGGTTGGGAAAATGTTATACATTTAACCTGAATCTTTTCTACTTCTTTTGACGGAGAGGATGCAACAATAACCCTCAGAATGGCAAGAGTAGCTAATGCTGCTACCTAAAAAGATTGGGGAAAATTAGAAAATGAAAAATCTAATAAACAAAAGCAGTGAATTCAATAAAGCTAAAGGAGCATGCTCCTAAAACTTACTGCTCCGCCAAGTGAATGTCCACACAACACGAGTTTTCGGTTCTTTTTCTGAGCAAGTCTGTACAACTCTAAAGCAGGTATCCCTTTAGCACGAGCCAAAAATCCCTAAGACAATGATTTAAAAATTCAAAGAGCAGATACAATGGAACGTCGATGGAGAAATATAAATAGCAACACATAAAATGAATAAAATAGTCAAAAAAATTATCTGACAAGTGGCACATACAAGAATATCGTATTCAAATGGATTGCAAAAATGACAGACAACTATCTTACTCGATGAGCTGCAGGCTTAGGTTGATCTTTCAGTTGTTTAGGCTTTGATTCAAGGGGATTCCATTGACCTTCCCCATTTCCTTTTTGGCTTTCAACTTGTGCAGATTCAATAGCTTCCATCTGGGCCACATCCATGGAATCCTCATGAAATATAGCACCTTGCAGTATATTTACATCGGTCACAACATCCCTGATAATTAAATTGATTGAAAAGGGGGAAAATCATGCTATCAAAAGTCATAAAAACCATGGAAATATTCGTAGGACTTACTTGTACTGCTTTGTCCCAATAAATGAAGCAAATAATGTGTCGCCAGCTTCTGCCAATAGGTACCTTCAGCAATAAATAAATAAATAACGAAAATAAACAATAATATAACTATAAAGTAAAAAAATAAATAGCAGAAGAAAGCAAACAAAATGTCTTAAATAAAATATTACGACATCCATAATTAGAAAGCTTGAAACACTTTAACAATATCCTATTGTCAACAGCTTTATGCGCTCCAAGATTCAATTCTCTTGAAGTTTCTAATACTGAGGACTTACATAACATAGCTTCAAAGACCATAACTATGTCATGAATTGGATTTGGAACATAAGATGTAACATGTGAAGCAAAATGTTTCCATCATAAATTTAACCATTAAACAACTGAAAACATGAAAACAGCCGCCTGGAATTAGGACTTCTAAGAATATAAATATATAATATATAGTCAACAAACTGGTCAGAGATTAATTTAGTGTCAATAAGTGTAAAAGAACCTGTGAGGAACATGATCTGAAGAGGGCTGCACACGCTCCAAAGAAACAACCTGGCCTCCAAAATCAGCCTTAAATTTGTTCACGGCACGAACCATCTCAGTAGCAGGTCTCTAACGATTAATGAAGCATAAATATCATAAGTAGATGAAAACATTTTTCATTTTTGTAAGTAGAATAGTGATCATGCTGAAAAGTAACCAGTTCCTAGTATTAATACGGTTTTTAATCGCAATCAGAAGTTTTACAAATGACTATTCCATGTCATCAGACATGAACATCAAAACTAACATATTATGAAGAAGCTTTAAAAGTTCATGATGGAGCTAATAAGAACTTGTTTAGAGAGTATTCACAAACATAGAATGTTCATTTGACAGGTTTAGCATAATCAATCACCTATCAACACCACAATCCAATATTCCTTAATTAAACCAGACATTCAGCTCAGTCATAAGCAATCATTTATGAAATTTCACTAGATCGAGGTTCTAATGCTTCATATAATTTCCAGTGCCTTAAGATCAGAATCACATAGCATTAGTTTCATTTGCTAGCGTTCACATAAACTGGTTAGTGAAATTTCATAACTTCTAAGCAAGCATTTTCCAATCCCTAAAAAACGCAATCTAACATTGCATCCTTTCATTTTATTTATTTATTTATTTCCAAATTTTCCAATATTATTACCTTGTAAACACACTCGGACAAAACCATGCAACAAAGAATGTCCTGCAAATCGGAGATAGATTCAGCCTTAACGGTGAGACAGAGATCTTGAAGCTGCTTCCTTCTACGATCATACTCTTGTTGAATCTTCTTCCTCTGTTCTCTATTGTTGTTGTTAAACCATGGAGGCCATTTCATTCTCCACTGGAGACGGCCCCATGATACTTTGAGGATCTTAGCTCTCTGGTCCTTGATCCACGATTCTACTCGGCTCTGAAACGACTCCATTTATGGGAATTGTTTTCTTCTAACTTTAAAACCTTATAAATATAATTTTTTTTGAATTGGAATTTACGATTCCCATAAAGAGAAGGCGCCAAACAAAGAATTGTGGCGTAGCCGTGCAAGCGCGACTGGAAGCAGAATCTGTCTTATTGGATAAATCATACATGCCTAATGAGATATCCCTGCATTTTTTTTTTATTATTTAAACTAATTAAAAATGTAATAAATAGTATATTCGAAAAATGATCCTGTAAACATGGGGTCCATTAATATCAAATTAATAATTTTTTTATTTAATATTACTAAAATTATTTTTAAAGTTAAAAAGTTTTGAATTTAAATTTTAATTAAAATATTTATTTTAAAATATTTTAATCTAATAACAAATAGAATAGCAAAAATAAATATAATTTTATTATTATAATATTAAAAAAAATTTAATTTATAAAGCCATATATTTATATTTATAAAAATTTTATTATTAAATATGAGAAAAACACATAATATTTTATATTATGAAGTATTTAGTGGCAAATGGTAGTCACCGATGGCCACAGACAATTTGTGATGGTGGCTAACGGTTATCGTAATTAGTAAATACATATGTGTATATTTTTTTTTATTATAATAAATTTGTCAAAATTAAAAAATAATTTATCTTTTTAAAAAGTAAAAATTATTTTTTCTAAATAATAAATTAGTTTTCCAATTGATTAATAAAATATTTTTCTATTAACTAATTTTCAAAATATTCTAAATATTAAAAATATAGAAAATATTTTTTTTTTCTATAATACAAACATAATCTAAAATAGGCATAAGCATGGTGGAGTTTAAAATTAGAATCAAACTACAATCAAATCAATTTAAATTGAAATCGAATCAATTAAAATCGAATCATAACTATAAAATTTAATTTTAATTGTTATAATTTTTGAATCAAATTAAAATCAATGAATTTAATTAAAAAATAAAAAAATAAATGGACTATGACAGGCTGATAGTTTGCCACTATCCCTGCCAGCCAAGCTTGCCACATTATATTTTTTAGTTTCTTTATTATTTTTTAAATTTTTTTAAATTATTGTCAAGCTTGCCACAATATATTTTTAGTTTATTTATTATTTTTTTAATTTTTTAAATTATTAAATTAACTTAAATAACAATAAAAAAAAAAAGTTAATCCAACTGACTGCGCTTCATTCACTCACGGAATACCAATTGAATATAGACAGTTCTAAGAGACGGAATAGCTAGGACAGTTCTCTCTATAAATTTCTTTAAAGGTATTTTAGAAGAAAAAAAAAATAATATTTATAAATATTAATATTTTATTCACTATTTTCATGAAAATCTCTCAATTTTTATTTAACATTCAAATTTTTAATTAATTTATTTTTATTATCTTCTAATCTCAATCTCAATTAGCATCTAAATTCTTAATTAATTAATTTTTATTATTTCATTAATTATTTTTATTTTTATTCTATAATTCTATTAGTATTATTAATTATTTTACTTTATATTTTTTTATATTCAAAAATTTTATAATAACAAGTAAAAATACAAATATTAATAAAGATAAAAATTTAATTGATAAATTAAATTCAATACTTTTTTCTTAAAATTTTAATTTATATATTAATTTTTAATATATTTGATTTACGAACGGTATTGAAACTGTTCTGAACTGAAATTAAAATAGAAAATAAAATTAAAATTGAAATTATTTTGAAACCTATTATTCGAAATCATCTCTTAAAGTTTTAATTTTAATTCATTTAATTCAGGAACTAAACTTGAAGAAATTGAAACCACGGTGATGTTTAATTTAAAATACTAATAATTGTTATATATATGGTGATTGCTACGATTACTTTAAGTAACAATTTACTTGATTTGTACATAGCAAAATAAATTATTTATAACAAAAAATAAAACTTATATTCAGTATAAAAGATAATTATTTTTCTTTTTCAAATATTTAAAATTTACCGTCAAAATAAAATGAAGCTAAAGTTATAAATAAAAAATGAGTTATTAATAAAATAATAATTTATATTAGTTTAATTAAAATATTTTTTTAATTTAAAAAATAATAATAATATAAATAAAAATAAAAAATTATTTGTCAGGAAATTTAAAAATTAGTAATAATAAGAATAAAAAAAATTAAACCCAAAATTGTAATTTGGAATATTATTTCCCAAATTATAATGTGAAACAATAATTTAAAATGTTTTTACTAATTAAAAAGTAGCAATAATATAAAAGGAATAATAAAAAACTTTAAAGAAATTAAAAATAATAAATTAATCAATTTATAAAATATAAGTCATTTTTATAAAATTTTGTACTTTTTTATAAAATATTGAAATTTGTAGTGTAAATTTTTGTAAATTGTACGATTTATAAAATTTTACACTTTTTTATAAAATATTAGGATTTGTAGTGTAAAATTTTATAAATTGTATAATTTATAAAATATAAGTCATTTTTATAAAATTTTGTATTTTTTTATAAAATATTGGGATATATAGTGTAAAATTTTATAAATTGTACGATTTACAAAATGTAAGCCATTTTTATAAAATTTTGTATTTTTTTATAAAATATTGAGATTTATAGTGTAAAATTTTATAAATTATACGATTTACAAAATATAAGCCAATTTTACAAAATTTTATACTTTTTTACAAAATATTAAGATTTATAGTATAAAATCTTGTAAATTGTACTATTTAAAAAATATAAACTATTTTTACAAAATTTTATAATTTTTTACAAAATATTAGGATATATAGTGAAAATTTTTGTAAATTGTACGATTTGTAAATAAGAGTCAATTTTATAAAATTTTACACTTTTTTACAAAATATTAAGATTTGTAGTGTAAAATTTTGTAAATTGTACTATTCACAAAATATAAGTAATTTTTTCAAAATTTTATACTTTTTTACAAAATATTATGGTTTGTAATGTAAAATATTATAATATTATACGATTTACAAAATATTACAAATTTTTATAAAATTTTATACTTTTGTACAAAATATTAAGATTTGTATTGTAAAATTTTATAAATTGTATGATTTAAAAAATATAAACCATTTTTTTTTATAAAATTTTTCACTTTTTTACGAAATAGTGTAGTTTATAGTATAAAATTTTGTTAATTATATGATTTACAAAATTTAACACTTTTTAACAAGATATTAAGGTTTGTAGTGTAAATTTTTATAAATTGTACGATTTTATTAAAATATCACAAATTTTTATAAAATTTTCTTTTTTTTTTTATAAAATATTAGAGTTTATAGTGTAAAATTTTATAAATTATATGATTTATAAAATATTACTCATTTTTACAAAATTTGCCACTTTTTTTTTACAAAATATTAAAATTTATAATGTATTATTTCGTAAATAGCACGATTTACAAATTATCAACCATTGTTACAAAATTTGACGAAATTGTCAATTTTTATAAAATTTAACACTTTTTTAACAAGATATTGAGGTTTATAGTGTAAATTTTTATAAATTGTACGATTTTGATAAAATATCACCAATTTTTACAAAATTTTCTACTTTTTTATAAAATATTAGGGTTTAGTGTAAAATTTTGTAAATTATATGATTTATAAAATATGACTCATTTTTATAAAATTTATCACTTTTTTTTTTACAAAATATTAGATTTTATAGTGTATATTTTGTAAATAATATGATTTACAAATTATCAACTATTGTTACAAAAATTTTCATTTTTTTTATAAAATATTAAAGTTCGTAGTGTATTATTTTATAAATTCAAAAATTTATAAAATATCATCAATTTTTCTAAATTTATTACTTATATACAAAATAATTGTTGTTTATTATTTATTATTTTTCAAAAGTATTTTTTTATTAATTTAGGATTTTATAAAATTAATAATATGCAAAATATTTATATTTTATAATATTATGGATTATTTTATAAAAAAAAATAATGTTTTATTAAATATAAGAAAATTTAAATTAAATTTACATTATTATAATGACTTTGTAAAAGGATAAAATCATATTACTTATGTATTATGATTTTTTATTATTTAAAAATTATTTAAAAGTAATTAATAATTATAAAATTCATATTTTATTACTTTATAAGAGATTTTTAAATGATTTATGTTAATATAATTATTTGAAAAATTTTTATATAAATTTTATATATGAAAAAGAAAAAAGAAAATATATTATATTTTTTAATATTATTTATTATAAAACATTTTATAAATCATATTAATATCTTTCATATTTCTTACCTTTTAAACGTAAATTTCAATATTATAATTTATAGTGTATTATTTACAAAATGAAGCCATTCATATAATACTATCAAAATTTTTAAAATTTTCCACTAATTTTTAAAATATATGTGTTTATAGTGCTTTAATTTTATAAATGAAAGACTTTACAAAAATATCATATATTTTTATAAATTTTTTCACTTTTTTGTAAAATATTAGGTTTTGTAGTATATTTTTTTATTAATGTAAAGATTTACAAAATATTATCAATTTTTACAAAAATTTCTACTTTTTTTTGTAAAATATTGGGTTTTATAGTATATTATTTTATTAATGAAAGGATTTACAAAATATTATCAATATTTATAAAATTTTTATCTTTTTTATAAAATATTGTGTTTTATAGTATATTATTTTATTAATAAAAGGATTTATAAAATATTATCAATCTTTATAAATTTTTTCATTTTTTGCAGAAATATTGGGATAAGTAATGTATTATTTTGTAAATACACCATTTCATAAAATGTCATTAATTTTTGCAAAATTTTTCACTTATTTATAAAATATTCGAGATTTTAGTGTATTATTTTATAAATAACTTTATTTACAAAATATCACTCGTTTGTATAATTTTTTTTTATTTTTTTACAAAATATTATAGTTTGTAGTTTATTATTTTGTAAATTGATGAATTAAAAAATATATCAGCTATTTGTTTAAAAAAATTACACTTTTTTATAAAATAATGTATTTTTTTAGTGTATTATTTTGTAAATGAACCACTTTATAAAATGTCACTAATTTTTATAAAATTATTCACTTATTTATAAAATATTAGAGATTTTAGTGTATTACTTTGTAAATGACTTCATTTAAAAAATATCACTCATTTTTATAATTTTTTTTTTTTTATAAAATATTAGAGTTTGTAGTGTATTATTTTGTAAATTGATGAATTTAAAAAATATCAGCTATTTGTTTAAAAATTTTATATTTTTTTACAAAAATATTTTTTTAATGTATTATTTTGTAAATTAATCAAATTACAGAATATTAATTGTTTTGCAGGTTAAAAAAAATGAGGTGTTAAGTGACAGAGATAATCACCAGGTAACACAGTGAATTCAAGAAAATCACCTGGTGAATTTTAAAAACCTGATAATTTTAAGATAGACAAAAATCGAACTTCTATAAGTAATCACGGGGTGAGTAGGTGATTTTCAAAATAAATTATAGACATACAGTATTTTAAATGTCAAAAGTTACTTATATTTTCTCTCTCGTCAAAATATAACTATTTTTTACAAAAAAATTTACTTATTTATATTTACAAAATATTGAAATTTATAGAGTATTTTTTATAAACAAAAATATTTACAAAATATCACTTTTTTTTAAAAAAAATCACTTATTTTTCAATATTATAGAGGAGATTAATTAATTAATATAATTAAGCCTCAAATTAATTAGGTTTCAAGTTCATATTAGCTAGATAGAGAAGAAAAAAAATTATATATATATAATGTTGATTTATATTTTAACACAAGATCTTATTATACTTAGGTATTTTAGAGCATTTCAAAATTTATAACAAATTAAATTTTAATCCAACATTTTATATTTAATAGCTATTAATTATATAACTTGATTATTTTTAAGAACCCATATTCTTATTTATTTAAATGATAAAGTTAATCTTATTAATTCAAAAATAATGTCATAATTTTTTTAAATTTTAATTATTGTGTTACTTTTACTATAAAATTAATATCAAATATCTATTGAATATTAGATAATAATTATAAGATGATTTTAATTGTGAAATTTAATTACTAATTAGTTTAATAAAAATTATTGTTATTAATTATATATTATTATATAATTTATAATCATTTTTACTCAATTATTTTTAATTTAGTCATCATAAAAACTAAAATATATTGTTTAAATAAAATATGTGTGTAAGTAAAAAATAAATAACTATTTAGATTTTTATAAATTTCATTCAAATTTCACATCTTCAAAAACTAATAAAATATCATTGGTCCAGCATCTATTACTATATGTGACCCTGATGATAATCATAATAATGTGACCCTGATGATAATCATAATAATAATTAATGGGAGTTAGTGAAATTGATTGGATTTCCTTTCAATTTGAGTAATGCTTGAAAGCCAAATTTACTTGTACATTCTTCTAGTGAGACATTTACAAGTTATGCTACAATTAAATGTTAATTAATTAATATTTAATATAGTTAAATCTCAAATTAATTAGTTTTTTCAAATTCATGTTCGCTAGATAGGGAAAAAAATTTATATACATATATAATGTTAATTTATATTTTAACATAAGATTTTGTATAATATGACAAATTTAGAATATAACATTTAAATTTAAATTTTATTTTATATAATTTAATCAAATATTTTGGTAAGTCAATTATGTTAGAGATTAATTTTATTTTTCAAATCTAAAAATACATATTAAAAACATGAAAAAAGAAATATTTGAGAGACTAATTTCATATTTTTAGTCTACATATAAAATCACATAATCTGTTGAAATATTAAGCCAAATAAGAAAAAATCTCATATATCACAAAAACAGATCCTGAAGGAAGAAATAAAATAAAAAAAAAAAAAGAGAAGAGGAAAGAAAGAAAATAAAAGAGCTACATAAATAGAGGGAGAAAAGAAAAAAAAATTCAAAAACTAAAAGTAAAGGTTACTCGTTTGGAAGATAATCTAATATGTTAAATACGGCCTTTTTTCTTAAAAATAATAATAAAAAAAAATTATCATTTTATAACAAAATCTATTATTATTACCTGTTTATACCATTTGCGTATTCAATATCTGAATTATCTGACGCTCTCTGACGCAGCGCATCCAGTAGATGCGCTCTCTGACCCTATGCGCTATCTGACTATTTGACATATTTTTTATATTTTTTAAATTAAATTTTTTTATTTTTTATTAAATTAATTTAAAAGTGCAGATGTCCATTTTTTTTTTGTTCCAGTTAGCACAATATTTGTAAGTAATTTTTTTTTTAAATTAATACCTAAAACTAGTTAATAGTATTTTTATTAAAATCATGATAATATTAAATTTATTTAATTAAATTTTAAAAATAAATATTTTTGATGCATTATATTTTTGTTGTTAAAATTATTTA
>CANXYC010594811.1:0-10082 GCA_948193065.1 Aleurites moluccanus | reverse complement strand
TATATATATATATATATATATATATATATATATAAATTTCATCAGTTTATTATAATTTCATCATAACCCATTTTACCATTTTTCTAAAGCTTAATTGATTTGATCATTTAATGGCTTTAAAACTTACCCTACACTTGTTGCTTACCCTTGCTTTCTTGTTTCTTTTCAACTCTCATCTATACTTAGCCTCTCGTCTTTCACTTAATCTAAGAAAATTATCAACTATACAATTAGAAGTTGATTCACCACCTACACTTTTCGATCCTGATTATCCGGAAAATATTCAAACTCCTATGGATTCCATTCTACAAACACCTCCTCCTCCTGCTCCTCCGCCGCCATCAAGCCCAATTTGGGGCAATTTTAGTAGTACTCCAATAAATTTTCCATTTCCTAGCTTGCCTTCTATTCCCAACTTTCCTCCTTTCCCTTTCATCCCTACCATGCCTTCTATTCCTTTGCCTAATAATGGAGAAGGTAGCCCATAAACCTATCACATATAGCATATATCACAAGTAACTGCCTCAAGTTGGAATCTTACCAATAATAATTTCTAAATGTTGAATATAAATTATATTATGACTATTTGATATAGTTTAATTATTGAATAAATTTTCTGTAAGGCCCTCATGTCCATGTCACCTTAGCAGTTGGTGAGAAATGAGACTATGCATGGCATCAATTGTAGTTAATTATGATATAATTGTTAATTAATTAGAATTAGTATAGAGTATTAATAATTGCAATTGTTGATGTTATGTTGCATGAACAGAATGCAATTTCATGAAATATTAGTTGATGGATCAATTACACTGTGTATCTATATTTTTAAAAATTTAATGTTTTGATGTCTGAATAATTTTTTTTATCCAATAAATTTTAAAAATAATCTCATTCAAATGTTTTTAATCATTTATCAATCATTGAATTGTTTACTATATAATATATAGATCCAAGTAATTGTTACGTCACAATTACGATGTTGAATATTAAAATTAAAAATTAACACTATTAATATCTATATTTTTATAAATATGTTATTTTAATATATGAATAATTTTTTTGATAAAGATAAAATGAGTTTACTTTTCAAGTGGTTGTTGTTAATTTTAATATTTATTTTAATGATCCAAAAATCCAACCATATATACTGTTGAAAAGTGAAATTGAGTTAAGGAAATAGAAAGAGCAAATGAATTGTGCATTTAAAATACAATAGAAATTAAGAAAGCAATAGATTTGGGTATGAACAATAGAAATTAACTAATTAATGAACAAACATCAAAGTGAATAATTAATTAACTAATACATGATATAAAAAGAGCAAAGCACCAACAACCCATTGCAAGCTCAAAGCACAAAAGGACCTCCTTACATTACATGCCATTATCATAAACTCTTCTTTTTTTACAATCTACAACAGATTAACAGGACATGTTTAAGCTTACAAAGCACTATTATTAATTTATTTATTTTTTTCCCTATATTGCTTTGTTAAGTTTCATTACATAACATTCATATATATAATAAGACAACTCTCCTCTTATAATAAACTTTTTAATTCAAATTTTTATCGCTTGAATGTCTTTCGAAATTATTTTGATAGAATTTCATGGCGACGGAGGTGTGAAGAAAGGGATGGGAGAAAAAGGGAAAGGTGGAAAAGGAACATTAGGAAATGGAGGAAAGTTAGGAAGTGGAGGAAAGTTAGGGAGTGGAGGAAGGTTAGGAATGTCAAATGGAGGTGGAAATGGGAAAGGAGGAAGTTGTGGGTATGGAATTCCTGGTGGTAATGGTAATATCTTCATTTCTCCTGTACCGCTATTCTTCATTTCATTGCCCAAATTTTCCTTCTTTCCATTTTCTACCTTGGGCTTAAACTTCATTGATCTCTCAACAAGAAGGCGACCATCAACAACACTAGCAACCAAACTCAAGCTCAACAAAACTATGAGACTCAAGACCAATTTTGTGGACATTTTAGAAGTCATGACAACTATAGAGAAAGAACTCATGCCCAACTTGCTATTGTTTGGCATAACTCCTAATTATATAGAGAAAAAAAAAAGTGTTATAAGTGATAGTTTATATTAAATTGTACAAATATAAATATTGGAGTTGTTTTCAAAATTACAAAATTTTCAGTTTGAGTTTCAATTAAAAATAAATTATTAAAAAATACAAAAGTGTGCAAGTAAAATTTGATGGATACATAATCGAAATTTTATAAAACTAATCAAATTAAATCGAATCAACGTATTTAGATTTAGTTATTTAATTTTTTCAATAAAATAAATATATAATTATTAATATATATATATATATTTCGAAGATCAAAATTTTCAAAAAATCAATTAAATTGAACTGAAATTTGAAATCAAATCAAATAGAATTGATCAAATTAAATTTATTTCGATTTTTTATTGGTTTTATTTTTTTTCACCCCCTAATCAGAGCACTTCTAAAAATAAAAAATTTGTGTATTTACTTGCCATTATATAAAATTTAATATTAATAACATGCAATATAGTTATTTTAGATCTATCTATCAAAGTAGTGAAAATAAGATTTATGTGGATTTGAGTCTTCCCAATAAAATTTTTTTTAATAATTTATAAGTTTTTTTTTATTTGATTCATTCAAACATAACTTTTTACATAAGTTTAACCTGACTTATAAAAAAAAAATTATTTGACCCATTCAAACTTAATTTTTTATATAAACTTGAAATGTATATGAAAAATTTTAATTTCAACCTATTAAAAAAAATTAATTTCCTGACTTCATTTTGTTTACATAGATAGGTGTAATATACTAATTATGAATGTAATTAACTAAACAAATACTTTATAAGTGAAGTTAAATATTTGAAACTAATTAGGAATATTGACATTAAAATAATTGAAACTAATTAGGAATGTCATTAACTCAAAAAATATTTTATAGGTGATATAAATTTTTGAATAGCTCCACCTTATATTTGAAACTAATTAGGAATATTTACATTAAATAATTGAAACTAAATAGGAATGTAATTAACTCAAAAAATACTTTATAGGTGATATTAAATTTTTGAATGGCTTCACCTTATATTTGAAACTAATTAGGAATGTTGACATTAGATAATTGAAACTAAGTAGGAATGTAATTAACTCAAAACATACTTAATAGGTGATAATTAAATTTTGAGCAAACTATTATTTAGTCCTTAAAGTTTAATAAAATTAACATTTGAATCCTTGTATTTTCAAAAAGCAGTTATTAGATTCTGAAATTTCATTCTGTCATAATAATTGGTCATTTCATCGTTTTTTTTTTTCAAATTTTCTGTAAAAAAAAATTAAATGAAAAAAATTAAAATAAATTATTTTCTCAAAATATCCTCATTTTCAACCTTTATTTTTTCCTTCATTTTCTTTCCTTTTTTATTTTCATTTTATTTTCATTTTCCTTTATAAAAAATTCATATTCGGATATTTTCTTATTTTTTTTTATTCTATGATGTTTTTCTTTATTTTTTTTCTTTTTTGTGCTTAATTAATAAATTAATTAATTGTGTAAATTTTGGGTTTGTTGAAATTAAAGGAAATAAAATTTATGTGTGTGTATTGTAATTAGTGAAATTATGTGGAGAAATGAGGGTTTGATTGTGAAGAAAAGTGAAGAAAATTTGAGATAAGTTTTAATAAAATGACATGAAAAAAAAAATTTGATGAAAAATTAAGGGGTATTTTCATTTTTTTGATGATATTTAACAGCCAAATAGATGGAAAAATCAATTGTTGTGACAGAATTAAACGTGAGTGATTTAACAGTTACTTTCTAAAAATACAGAGATTCAAGTGTTAATTTCACTAAATCTTATGGATTAAATAGTAAAATTAAAATTTTGAATTGCTCCACCTTAACCGAACCTTTTCAAAAAATTACAATTTAATTAATGTGTAATAAGTGACACATATTAAATTAATCAAGTACTATTGCTATATTTTCCTAAAAATGAAAATTTATTAAGATGAAGAAAAAAAAAAAAAAACATTTGATACAATGCAATAAAATTAATTACTAATACTACCTCCATCCGAAAGATATAAATCTATTTCTATTTTCATATAAATTAAGAACAATAATTAATTTAAATAAAAAATAATTTTTATTTTATATTTTTCATAAATATTTTTTATTTATATTAATGAATAATTATTTTTAAAATAATTATTATTTAATTTTTAATACTAATTTTATAAACCAATCAAATTTTTCATTACCAGTAAAATTTTATTTAATATTAAGTCATATCACTTATAAAATTTTAATTTTAAATCTCAGTCTCACTAAAATTTTTATGTTTCGAAAAGTCCAATAAAATTGATAGGCTAATAAATTGAATGTTTTACCAAAATTCATGACATTATTTCCTGGTAAAAAATTCATATTTCTAACATGCATATTTTATTTAGTTTAATAAAATTAATTAATTGTTTGTTAATAAAAATGTGATATGGTGAAATATTAAATAGGGATATATTAATAAATTAACATATTAACTATTTTTTTTTTAAAGTGGATTATAATTTCGGAGGACAAAAAAAAAAAGAACATATTTTTTTGGATGGAAGTAATATTATTTTATGACTAAATAAAAATAAAATATATTTAAATTGAAGATAAAATGAGATAATAAAAATTAAGATGGTTGGACATATGAAGTGGAGATTTAGACGGACTTTGATTAGAAAAATTAAATATATCGTAATAAAAAAGAGAAAAAAAAGAAGAAGAAGAAATATTAGACCTAAATTAATTTAAAAAAGAAAAATATAATATAATTTAAATGTATTATAATTATCAGAAAATGTAAATTCATAATTATTTAGAGTAAAAATAAATAATCAATATAATTAATTTTAATTAATTTTGAGATTAAAAATATGTTGAGTTTGAGTATTAAATAAGTCTTAATAGGTAATTTCGTACTAGATCATGAATTTAAACTAGTCCAACAGAATCAGCTTGAGCAAAACCCATGAATAGCATTTGCAGCCCTAAAGAAAAATAAATTTGCAAACAAGGCAACCTCTGTTTTTCCTAAAAGAAGAAAAATAAAAGTTGTTCAAACTCTAAGATTATTGATGGTTGTGCCAACCTTAGTAATTACTCATTGGGAAGAGGAAATTATGAGCCAAAGGTTAGAGTTACTATTCAGATACAGATAGAGATTAAATGTGCTTGAAATTGAAGAAAGAGAATTGGAAAAAGTGCCCAAAATTAATTTAAGAAACTGCTTTCATCTCATCTCTCAATCTATTTTTATTGTTAGATACAAAATTACTACTACTACAACCAAAAAAAAAAAAAATGTCAATGCATGCATGATTACATGTGCCCAACATGCCAACACTCTCATGCTTTCGGTTTTCCATCACAAAAGCTCATCCAAGCTTATCAATATTTCCTGTCTCATTTTATATTTATCTTTTATCTTTCTTTCATATTTTTTTTAATTTTATATTATTATTAAAAATATTAACTATTAAAATATTTATAAAAAAATAATGTGTAATTTAAAAAGACACAAAATAAGATAATAAATCTTGATAGCATCCAAACACCTTATATTTTTAAGTATCAGAATAAATTATTATTTAATCTTTAAAATTTAACTTAATTAATAAAATAATTTCTATCTTTTTTATAAACTAATTAAAAGTTCTCTGTAAATTTTTCTGTTAATTATTCAATCATTCCCTTAAAAAGTTATTTATTTATTTCTGTTAAATTAAGACATAAAAAAATAAATTTACTCTTATTTTCCATCTCGATTATTTTTTAAAAATTAAAAAAAAATACTTCAAAAAAGAAAATAAATTAAATAAGGGAATCATTCTCCATAAAAAAAAAAAAAATAAGTATTTTTTTTATTTTAATTTTTTTACAAAAAGAGTTAAAATTGGAAAAAGTATATTTTTCTTTTTGTATCCTAATTTAACAAATAATTTTATTTTTTGAACGAAAAGAATAGTTAATGAATTTAAATTATAAAGACTTTTCAATTAATTTTTTAAAAATAAGAGACCACTTTATTAATTAGATCAAATCTTAAAGATTAAATAATAATTTATTTATAATAAAATTATACTACTTGAATTCTTTAATTTTTATTGAGTTAATATATATATTTTACACCCTCCATATTTTTATTTATCATTTAAAATAATAGCACAAATATTAAGAAAAATATTCAATAATCTCAATTATAAAAAAAAAAAAAAAACTACATATGCAATGGCGAAATTTGGAATTTGGGTGAGAGAGAGCGAAAATTCGTCTTAACAACAAATAATACATAATATATAATATAAAATAAGATTAATTGCAATTTCCTCCATGTAGAATGACCCATTACATTAATTTCTCTCTGACTTTTCAAAAATACACTAATTCCCTCCTGACGAATGTCATAATATATTAGTAAACCCTTCCGTCCAATTTTACCGTTAGTCAACCCTACAAGGGCAGTGAAAAGACCAAAATGTCATTACTTTTTAATTTTAATTAATTACATTCTATTTTTACTTTAAATTTTTTTAGAATTAAAAAATATATTTTCATACTTTTGATAAATTTGAAAATAAAAATATTTTTTAAATATTTTTATTTTATTTTTTAAAAAATAACAAATAAAAAATAAAAGTATTTTTAAAAAAATATTTTTTACTTCTTATTTTTAAATTTGTCAAAAATATGAAAATGAATTTTTTATTTGTATTAAAAAATTTAAGAAGAAATAATTTAATTAATAATTTAATTTATTTTTAAAATAAAAAATAACAAATAAAAAATAAAAAAATATTTTTTAAAAAATATTTTTGTTTATTTTTTATTTTAAAATTTGTCAAAAATATGAAAATAAATTTTTTAACCTTAAAAAAAATTTTAAAATAAAAATAAAATGTAATTAATTAAAAATAAATAGTAAGGGCATTTTAGTCTTTTTACTACCCTTGTAGGGTTGACTAACAGTTGACTAAGGATAAAATTAGATGGAATGGTCTAGTAGTATATTATGACATTCGTCAGGGGGAGTTAGTATATTTTTGAAAAGTCAGGGAGAATTTAGTGTAATGGGTCATTCTATAGGGGGGAAATTGTAATTAACCCTATAAAATATTTTGAAACATAGTTCATTATAATAAATTATTACATAATGTATTATTATATTTTGAAGTAAATTCTTACTTATATACCACTTGCGCAGAGAAAAAAGGTGGACGAAAATTTAATTGTGATAACAATAAAAATTCCCTAAGGATAGACTAAAATAAGTAATAAAACCATTATATAAGGACCAAAAGTGAAATGAATAAATCGTTTACCTCTTGTGGTATTGTACGAGCTAATTCAGTTTTGACACCTTAAATGTGATGCCTCTAATGTATCCACAAAACTCGCATGATCAAATTTACTTCTAATATTTATTAATTATTTGGTCGTTTCTCACGAGCTTGGTTCAACCAAACCATTCTCAAATTCCTCAAAGTGATTTAGAGACAAAGTGTTTGGCGTATTCATTTTTCTTACCAACACTAAGACTCGTACTATTTACAGAAATAAAAATGAAGAAAAATCTGAAGCTTTGTTGTTTTGTTTCAAAACTCAAGTCTCCAATTTAGCTAAGGTAATTTGAAAGTTTACTTCATTTTCTACTTGTTGTCCTTGTATATATTTTGATAATGTCCAAATTTAAGTATTAAAATTGTTTATTATGTATAAGTTCCGTCAAATTTTTATTATTATTAAGCAGGTGACACTCGTTATATACAAAAAATACTCGTTAAGAAAAATAATGAATGTTACAATATAAAAAATATTCGTTACTGTTTGATAGATTTTAAAAATAACAACTACTTTATCAGAATAAGAGTATTGAACAGATAAAAAAAAACGCTCGTTACTTTTAAATAATGATTGTAACTAATCAAAGGAAATTAAAATACATAAAGGATTTTTACGTCCATTATATAATTTTCACTAGCATTATAAGGGAGGAGCACTCGTTACTCAACTAGTAATAAACATTACTTATCAAGGACAAAAGTTAAGCATTTGGACAGAAAAGAATCTTCACACTTGCATCAGCATTATTGACCAAGCAATAAAAATTACATCATCTGTAATGGACGTTACTCATCTATGTAAAATAAAATTTAGAAAGATTTTCTAGCCATTGCACAAGGCTCTAAGAGGGAAGATGTTGGGAAAAATATCCCACATTGAATAATGATAAAATATATAAATTGTTAGAATTTGTTCAAATTAAAAAAGAAGAAAAGTTGTTATTTCCAAATGGTGTGTCTTTTCTAAAAATATATGGTTATAATATAAAAGTTATGTTTTTTCTAATAGTTGTTTTTAATTTTAAATTAAAGGTTATGACTTTACATTAAAAGATGTATTTATTCATAAGGGTAACAACCTTTGAATTTTTCTATTATAAATACATGGGTTTGTGAATTCATTTAATATAACTTTAACTACAAAAACTTTCTTGAGTAAAAAAATTTTATATAGTCATTTTTTCTTTTCTTCTATTCCAAAAGATCACTTAATTTTCTTTAATTTCAAACTTAAAGTTTTTCACTATTTACTTAGTGCAAAACTTTTAAAGGCTTGTCATATTCACTAAAACTATTTGCATTCAATTCCATAGCAATCTCGAAGAGGAGAGAGAGCAAATATCGCTTTTAGGAAAGCGGATTTATGTGTTTCAAGTCTTGTATCTCAAATTTTTTTGTGTTTTTATTTTTTTTTATATTTATAGTTGTTCTTTATTCGTGACTTCTATTGTGAATACAATATTTTTCAACAATATAAAAGCGATATTTTTCTCAACAATTTACAATGGAAGCCACAAATACCATCAAATTGTTGAATCGAGATTTTATTCATTTGGATTATTTTGATGGAACAAATTTTACTCGTTGGCAAGACAAGATGAAGTTCATGCTAACTACTTCCAAGATTTTTTATGTGCTTGATCCAAATCTTCCACCAATTCCTAATCCAAATGATGATGATACTGATGAAATTAAAGCTGAAAGAAAGAAGAGAAGTGAAGATGAAGTTTTCTGCAGATGACACATTCTTAATGTTCTTTCAGACCGACTTTATGATCTTTATACGGTGGAGCCTTCTGCAAAAGCAATATGGAATGTTTTACAATTAAGTATCATGCTGAGGAAGAAGGTACGAAAAAAATTTAATTTTTAAATATTTTGATTATAAGTTTGTGGATGATAAGCCAATCTTAGCACAAGTATATGAGTTGCAAGTCATTGTTAATCAATTAAGGGCTGAAAAAATAGAACTTATCTAGAAATAATAAATGCTATGTTATTACATGCTAAATTGCCTTATAATTTATGCGGAGAAGTTTTATCGGTTGCATGTCATGTTTCAAATAAAATTCCTTCTAAAAAATATAAGATATGTCCATATGAGTTATGGAAGGGAAGACAACCTAATATTGGTTATTTTAAAGTGTGGGTGTGTCTTGCATATTGCAAAAATAATGATCCTCAAAGGACAAAGTTGGGACCTAGAGGAATTAAATGTGCATTTGTAGGATATGCCTCAAATAGTAAGGCTTATAGACTTCTTAATTTGGAGTCTAATATCATAATAGAATCTCGAGATGTAGAATTCTTTGAAAACTTATTGGCTACAAGAGATAATATCCATTCTTTAATTAATGAAAATACATCACAAAAGATTGGTGAGCAATCTAATGTTCCTTTGATTGGAAAGCAATCAAATTCACAAAAGGTTGGTGAGCAATCTAGTGAATTAAGGAGAAGCACTCATGTACGGAAAGCAAAAACATTAGGACCAGATGAGATTGATTCTCAAAGTATTTCTTTTTACCTTGTAGAAGGAATAACTGAGAAAGTATTAAGAACTCTTCCTCTTGTTCTTCAAGTGGAAGATGATCCTCAAACTTTTAAAGAAGCTATGACTTCTTGTCACGCTGCTTTCTGGAAAGATACTATTAATGATGAGATGGATTCTATTATGTCAAACCA
>CANXYC010594809.1:0-16107 GCA_948193065.1 Aleurites moluccanus | reverse complement strand
AGGATAATCAAATATAAGAATACTTGGTCATTTTAATTTCAAGGAACAATAATTAAATAGGATGTTCATACTTACCTCTTACACAAATTTCTCTTAAATTCCTCTTTAGAAATCTGCTCACTTTAATTCCTCAATCAATTCGAATTTCTTCTCCTAAGAAATTCTCCAAATATACGAAATTAGGGTTTCTCCAAATCAATAATATTCAACATAATTTCCTAATAATTCATTATCTTAGAGTCTCTATTCTTAATTTCCAACAACAATTTCATTTATCTCTTTAAGAAATTTCAGCATTTAATTTCAGAGTTACTGTTCATGGCAGTCTCACCAATCTAATTTCTCTCACATTAATTACCATTAATGACTTCATATTACTAGCAATAAATTCTGTATACCCAGTATTAATTATCCTAACCCATAGACTTAAATAAATCCAAAGAAAATTACTTAGGAAGAAAATTTACCTTATTTCCTTCAAACTGAAATTCCTGAGATTCCTGCTCAAATCTGATGATTTCTGTCTTAATATAGACTAATCTAGAAGTCTAATGTATTAATTTGAGTATTAATGCCTTATAATATAAAACGGAACTAATCTAAGAAAAAGACTGAATTTACGAAAGAAAGAAAGAAAGGAAAAATTGTGGGATAACGCTACTGGGGTTGCTGGGTTTAAATAAACTCTGCCCCAAAAACACGCTGGCCAGCTTGCCAGTTAGCCTCGGCAAAGCTCCCTCACCTAAGCCAGCTCGCCATTCCCACTTCGCATTCCCAGCTCACACTTGCCAGCTCGCATTTGCTGCCTCGCCAGACTCTCCTCGTGAACTCTTCCTCACGTATGCCACCTTGGCAATGCTTCTTGGCGAACTGCCACTTCACACATTCCCTCTTCACATACTGTCTCTTCGCATAATGCCACCTCGCCTTATCCTCTTCGCCAAATCCTCATCGCCTAAGCTCTTCGCCAAAGTTCTTCGCGAATCTCTCTTCGCTAACTTCCTCTTCGTGAATTGCCACTTCGGCAAACTCACCTCGCCACTTCGCCATTTCGCTACTTTGCAAAATGCCTCCTCTCATTTTGCTGGCTCGCCATAACAAAATTCCTCTAAGTTAAAACCCTGCCTGGACATCTCACATTTAACCAACTCGGAAATGAGCTACAAATATCCAAACTTACTAATTCTCTTTATCACTTAAAATCAACATGTAGGAGCACAACATATCAAAATTTCAAAACACACAGACCGTGGTGACTCTCCAAAAACCACCCAGACTTCTGCCCCAAAATCCAACCGAACAACCCTGAGGAAAAATCACTCTCCACTGAGATATACTTATCCAAAAATTCTAAAATTTTACATTCATCATCTCAACATATAAAGAAAAAATTTTCATGTTCACACCTTTAGCTAATTCTGCCTCAGTCATTCCCAGTAATTTCAAACATGCACTGCATTCCTGCAACAATACTCAACCAGACCAGCCTTACTCAAATAGACACAACTCATCACACACACAGAATTTTGTCAAGCCGTTTTACAGAATTATAATGAAGACATAAACTCACAACTTTCATGTTTTACACTTTATCAAATTATGTATTTAAGAACATGAAATTATCATCACAAAATCCTGCAGCATCAAAAATCAGAAATTCCTGAAATTCTCAACATTCTCATTTGAAATTTAATTAATTCTCCAAACATACAAAATCAAAAAAAACACTAAAAAATGGCAGATATTACATGAACAATCTATTTATCAATTATTCAATCAATATTATCTCATTTATCAATGCTTAAATTCTATTTATTATTTATAAATTTTTACAGAAAATTTATCAGAGTTTCATTTATAATTTTAATACTATTCCAGACCCAAAACTGTGTCTCTCAAAAATTCCACAGCCTGCACTAAAATTATTTTTGCACTCCCAATAATTTACCATCCTTATACCCTCAACTTTACAATTTCACAAACATACATAGCACTTCTAAATCTCTTTTAAAATATGTGAATTTCATTTTATCATATTTCAGTATCACTGTCTTTATCACTTCACTATCATTGTCATTATCAGTCATTAATATTACACACTACATTTTGAATGCCACTGAATTATCAATTATTTCAATGTTCATACATCATTATAGTACTTAATCATCTAATTATACATAGTACCATATAGCTCTAAAAGTTGACACTCACGACATTTAGAGAATAAAATTCTATCTTGATGTACTTGACATCCCAAGTCGGAAAAGAAACTAATTTGGAATTAACCTTCTCTATCTCATGCCTGTAAAAATTATAAACCACAATAGGGTAAGTATAAAAATACTCAGTGAGCATGTATACATCATTAAATATGAGATATAAACATGTAATAGAAAAAATGGTCAATGGTAATCAAGTGTCAATAAATACGATGAAGAATATCAATATATTCAATTTACATGTCAAGATTAATTAATTTGCACACTAAATATCTTTGGGAGTTTGAAACAAGTAACAATCAAATCGATGAAAGATTGGCCATCAATATTAAGCAATAAGATATAAACTTGGAATCAATGAACAGGTAAACAATACTCGTATCATATAGATAAGACAGATAAAGGACTAGAACAGTATGGACTATATCAGTAAGCATAAGACTGATTAGATCTTATGGCTAGGACCATAACCATTTCCAACTAGGACATCAGAAAACAATATGCACATTGCCGATAGTATGTATCCACTACCCTGTCGGAGAGGCAGCTCTGTCAAATCCACATGTAAAATAGGTCAATAGAAATCAATAACAATATCAAATATTCATTAGGAACATTATGGTACAATGGCTTTCGATCGATATATATGGACTTACTGGTCAATCAATATAAATATATTTCATTAATCATGTATCGGTTTCTTTAATTGATACAAGGGTAGCAATTAACAATAAATATCATGGTATACGATTAAACATTTGGTGTGCGTACTTTTGAAAACATTTGGGTACATGATCAATCAAGAACAATATGTTTTTCAATATCAATAACAATCAATGAATATGGATAAATTTCAATCTTTAGGAAGATCAAACAATGATCAACAATAATAAAGTGGCATTTAATCAAGAAGGAAACATACTCGTTGGGTTAACAAATCAAAACCTGGGTATGCATAGTGATGTATACATTACTCACCTAAGCTTATGACTTGTACATTTCTCTTTTCCTTTATCCTTGATTCCTTTATTATCTCTTATGGTACTCATCATGTCTCTTATTTATTGTTGCCTCTACATATCCAATTAATTTTCATTTAGATACTAGTTAACATGGAATTACATTACTTATACTTATATTAAAAAAAAATTACTCAAATTTCCAAGTTTTAGGTTTTGCCTATAGGAACCTTTACTAGCAGCCTATGCTTCATTACACATATCTCTCTCTACACTTATCCAATTGCTTCAATTCTCATTCCTAATTAAACTTAACATATCAATTTCTAACATATCAAAATTTCACATTAAACTCATTACTACACAATTTATGATGTTGATTTAAACTTATTGTTATAACCAGTCATGCTGCTTGTATTCTGCCTACAAATCGTATTCTGGCAGATACTGTTCTTTTACTAATAACTCAATCAATACTCAACCAATTATTGTAATTCCTTTTACTATTGAAAATAGACACGTATATTATAACATATTCAAATTTCAGAATTTTTGGATTACTGTACAATTATTAGTGAATTTCCAAAAATAAATTACTGCCCTGAAATCTCTATCTAGACATACCCTGTTTCCATACCTATAATTAATTTCATACTCATCCAATTACAAAACCATTTTATATTAATTTAGATAATACATAAATGAATATCTTTCATGTTTAACACTTTCTCTAATTCAAACTTTAAGGTCCTTATATTAATACAAATCTGTAACCTATATTCTGTTAAATAGTCATTCTGGGTAGTCTAAACTTATGACTTAATATCTCATAAACCACAAATCCAATGTAAAAAAACTTTTATATAATTATATATAAGACATAAATGAATACTTTTTATGTTGAACACTTCTTTTAATTATGTCTCTTTCAGTCTGTACAATAAAAATATAGTAGCATTTTCTAGAAAACCTAATTTCAGGTCAGTCATAGTTTTTAACCAATAACTATTTCCTCATTCGAATTTTCCAAATTCCTTTTATAGAAATCTAATTAACATATTTATCTACAACTTTCATGTTTTAACAATCTTCAAATTAAGTTATTAAAATTTTGGAATAATAGCCATAATTTACTGCCTCAAATCTGATTTCAAAAACTATATTAACCCTAGCTCATTCTTTACATTTTTAACTTAATTACCTCAATTATTTGCCAAATCAAACCTTAGAACTCTTAAATACAATTAAAAATATTAATTTCAGAATCATTACCTTAAGTTAAACTCTTGGATTTCATCTTCTCTGATCTCTCCAAATAGCTTCACATAATCTCCATCAACTTCCTTTCTTAACTCTTCTTTCTCTCATCTCTTCCTCTCTAATTTTAGTTGATTTATTTGGAAAGGTTAAGAGAAATTTTTTTTTCTTTAATTGCTTCTCTTATGGTTCGGCCAACTCTCCAAAAATGGAAGCCAATACTTCTTCTTTATACACTAAAACCAACTCCAAAAAGAAATGAAGACAAAACAAAGAATTCTCTAGATTTTTTTATTTTTTTATTTTTTTATTTTTTTTTTGTGATTTGTCACCTTTTAAATCAATTAATAAATCAATTAATCATTTTCCTATCAATTATTCCTTTTCCTCACCCATGTCTGGCCACCTTGGCTTAATTCTAGAATGGGTTGGTCCCACAACTTTGTTTAATTATACTTTTGGCCTAAAATTTTTCTTATTTACATTTTTGACCTCAAAATTTTCTGTAATTTATTCTGTCTATTTTTATTAGATTCAACCTCAAATGTGGAAAGTGAAATACCTTATTTTAAGTTGTTCTATCCTTTAAAAATAGTTCTGGGCCACTTTTGGATCCCAGACAGTGGATTTCCAAAATTGCCCCCAAAGTTGCCATTATTTATAATTTTGTCATTACTCTTATTTTCAGTGTTCTAAAATATTTTTCAACTCTTTCTTTTCACCATAATTTCACATAAAATTAACCTATTTAATCCCCTAAGTCTGGGTCAGAAATTCTTAAATTAGTCGGACTACTATTTTCCCTTCCCGGCAGTGTTTTCGAGACCGACGATTTCTGGAAAAGTTTTGCATTTTCTTTTTAACAGTGTCTCTAAAATTATTTCCCATCATTTCAATGCTTTTAAACCATAAACTGAGAATCAATTCATACATACAAGATGGGACTTCCTATAATACCCTAAGAAACTCCATCTTAAATGCATGATTTAATTCTCAGTTTATGGTTTAAAAGTATTGAAATGATTGGAGAGAATTTTAGAGACACATTTAGGAAGCAAATGCAAAATTTTTCCAGAAATTGTCGGTATTGAAAATACTACCGGGAAAATAGCAGTCCGGCTAATTTAAGAATTTTTGAACCCAAACCTGGGGGTATTAAATAAATTAATTTTATATGAAATTATGGTGAAAAGAAAAAAGTTGAAAAATATTTTGGAACACTGAAAATAAGAATAATGGCAAAATTATAAATAAAGGCAACTTTGGGGGTAATTTTGGAAATCAATTATTTGGGATCCAGAAATAACCCAGAACTATTTTTAAAGGATAGAACAATTTAAAATAAGGTATTTCACTCCCCACACTTAAGGTTGAATCTAAACAGAATAGACAGAATAAATTACAAAAAGTTTTGAAGTAAAAAATGCAAATAAGAAAAAATTTTAGGCCAAAAGTGCAATTAAATAAAGTTGTGGGACCCACCCTTTCTAGAAATAGGCCAAGGTGGCCGTCCATTATGGAGGAGGAGATTATTTTTTGATAGAAAAATGATTAATTGATTTATTAATTAATTAAATAGGTGTCAAATAAGTCAAATTCTAGAATTTTCTATTATTTTTTTTATCTTCAAATTTTTGTTGGCTTTTGAAAAGATGAGAACTATATATTGGCTGCCATTTTGGAGAGGGGAACCGAAACATAGAGGGAAGAAAAGCCAAAGAAATATACTTCCAACCTTTCCAAAGGAAATCAACCAAAATTTGATAGGAAGAGATGAGAGAAAGAAGAGGAAGAAGAGAAAATTGATGGAGATTATGTAAGCTGTTTGGTGGAACAAAAAGAAGAAGGAATTCCATTATTCAAGTTTAAGGTAAAGCCTCCTAAACTTAGTTATTTGATTTTATTTAAGAGTTCTAAAGTCTGATTTGGCAAATAATTGAAGTAATTAAGTTAAAAATCTAAAGAATGAGCTAGGGTTTATATAGTTTCTGGAATCTGTTTGATGACAGTAACTTGTGGATATTATTTCAAAATTTTAAAGACTGAATTTAAGGATGGTTAAAATATAAAATTTGTATATAAATATGTTAATTAGATTTATGTAAAAGGAATTTGGAAAATTTTAAGTGAGGAAAGAGTTATTGGGTAAAAACTATGACTGATCTGGAATTAGGGTTATGGAAAAATGCTACAATTGGAATTGTGGTTTATGAGATATTAGGTTATAAGTATAGACTGCCCGGAATAACTGTTTAACAGAACATAGGTTACAGGATTCTATAGATATGAGGACCTTAAATTCTGAATTAGAGAAAGTATTAAACATAAAAGATGATAATTTATGTGTTATATAAATGACTGTAAAATGGTTTTATAATTGGATGAGCATGGAATTAATTATAGGCATAGAAATAGGGCATATCTGGATAGAGATTTCAGGACAGTAATTTAAATTTGGAAATTCACTAATAATTGTACAGTGATCCAAAAATTCTAAAATTTAAATATGTTATAAATTTATGTGTCTATTTTAAATAGGAAAAGGAATTATAGAAATTGGTTAAGTATTTATTGATTTATTAGAAAAAGAACAGAATCTGCTAGAATAGGATTGTAGGCAGAATGTAGGGTAGCAGGACTGGTTATAGGCCTAAATTTAAATTAACACCATAAATTGTGTAGTAATGATTTTAATGTGAAATTTGGATATGTGAGAATATTATATGTTAAGTTTAATTAGGAATAAGAATTGAAGCAATTGGATAATTGTAGAGAGAGATATGAGTAATGGAACACAGGCTACCAGCAAAGAATTTTGCACAAAAAAATCCTAGTAACTTGGAAATTTGAGGAATTTTCTTTAATATAAGTATAAGTAATGTAAGTTTATGTTAAATAGTATCTAAATTGAAATTAATTGGATACGTAGAGTCAAGAATGAATAAGAGATGTGATGGGTACTGTCATGACCTGGTTTTTCTGACCGCGACTGTCCTAGGGCACGGGAGATGCTAATGGTGACCGACACCCGTAGAACCCAGTATCACATGCACAATCTATAAACCATAATATATTATCCATTTTAATTAATTACCATCCATTCTGTTATTCTGTCAATCAGTCTGTAGTTTCTGCAAATGGCTGTAACAATCATATATCATACCACAATGTCATCATATATCTCATAATAATATCATCATCATATACATGTTCATCTCTTAGCTAACCCATACATACCCATGAAGCAGCTAGATAATGAACACCAAAAATAATAGTAATACAGTAATACATAAAATATACATCAGATCAACATCTGCAGATATCCCAGGATAACAGAAGACAGGAATCTGCAATATACTCCTCTCCTGAAATGGGTAAACAAGTAAAGAATGAGTATAGATGATACTCAATGAATCTACATACATCATCAATGAAATATAGGCTAAAGTAATGGTTTACACATAATAAGGAATAATGGTACAGTAGAACTCATATAAGTTTACAGAATTAGTATCAGTAATCAATAGGTATAACAATGGTCACATTAAGATATGGTAAGACAGATAGAGGGCCATGAAATACGTAGACTATGTGTAATCACACAGTTGATCACATATTACATAGGCATAAGACTGATCAAATCCTATAGTCAGGACCAATAATCCTTCCCAGCTAGGGCATCAATATCAATGTGCACATTGCCGACAGTATGTACCCACCACCCTATCGGTGAGGCAGCTCTGTCAAACCACATTTAGGTCAATAGAAATGGATAACATATCAATAAACACTATTATGCAATAATGGTATCATCAATATCAATATAATCACTATCTTTCAAATCAAGTAGTATATGAATCAATGGCATAGCAGAATACAATATATAAGCAAAGATAAAGGTTATGGTAAACAATGAAGGTATGGAATAAAAGTTGGTTCGGTGACGAAAATTGGCAGGCCAATTGGCATGCCAACGTCGCTGGCGACAATGGTATTCAAATGGTAGGCCTATGGAATACAAACCAATAGGCCAATGGCAAATGAACTAGGCATTTCATTGAACATGTGGTAGGCATACAATGGCATGCCAATAGATTAGGTTAGGTGATAAATTTGACTTGCCCAATTCAACAAACACAAAGCTACATTGGCAAACAAAGTATATGCATTAAGAAACACAATTAGACAACATCAAAATGGGATCAAATTGGAAGGGAAAATCAAGCAAAAACCACGTAAATCCAAGGCAATTAATAGTGTACAATGGTTTGGCCAACAAGGTGGTTTTAGGGTAAGGTTCCAATCATCAATTCAATGAATTATACATATTATTTGATGCAATGTAAACTCACCTAATGCTTCAATTCACCTTTGCACAAGCCAATTCTACCAATTTTCCCCAAATGTACTAATTAGGTCACTTTGTAATACACCTTTGTCAAATCTCCAATTCTACATCAATTAATTATCCATTCACATCCAATTTACTAATTCTAACATCAATTAACAAAACCTAACACTAATTTATCAAGTCATATCTTACAACTTCAATTTAGCTAACCAATTTAGGAATTTCAATCAATTTGTATCAATTGAAGCAAATTAACACTAAACCCATCTAATTCAACCTAAACAACATCTAAATAATTAATCAAACCAAACAAATAAACTCTTTACCTTAAGGTGGAAAAGTGGCCGAATTCTTCAAGTTGTTCCTCTTTGAAATCCTTAGCTCTTTTCTACAAATTAAGGATGGAAATGAGTTAAGCTAGATGAAAACTCAATTTTTCCATCAAATTTCTAAAGATTTGGTGAAGAAATGAAGAAGAAATGGAAGAAAGAAAATCAAAGAAGTGGTTCGGCCTAAGTGATGAAGAAGAAGAAAATGAAGAACAAAATGGTTAAGGTAAAATAAATAGAAAAAATCAATTTGGTTAATTATAACTAAATCCCCCAATTCTCATCCATTACACTTTAGTCCAAAATCTTCTGTAATTTATTCTGTCAATTCTGTTAAGATTTAGATATCAGAGTGGGGAGTCAATAAACTTATTTTAATTTATACTTACTTATAAAAATAATTTCGGAGTCATTCTGTAACCCCGACCGACCACTTTCTACTATTCACCTTTAATTTTCATTTATTTATAATTATACTATTACTTATTTTTTCAGTGTTCCTAAATGATTTTCACTTCTTTCTTTTTACTAAAATTACACATAAATTATGGTCATCTTTTACCCCCAAGTCAACTTCAAAAATTCTTTTGTTGACCGGACAGTTCATTTCTCGGCAGTGTTCCCGACACCGCCGCTTTCAAGAAAAATATCAAATTCGCTTTCTAACTGTGTCTCTAATATTATTTCCCACCATTTCAAGACTAATGAACCACAAACTAAGAATTAATTTATGCATGAGAGTTATAACTTTCTAGGGTATTATATTCTACCCCCTTACAAATAAATTCATCCTCGAATTTAAATAAAACATACCTCACTGCTGGAACAGGAATGGATATCTGTTCCTCATCTCCTTTCGCTCTCCCAAGTATACTCCTCCATGGATTGATTCCTCCAAAGCACTTTAACCATAGGGATCTCCTTATTCCGTAGCTTTCTGACCTGCCGAACAATAATCTCTACTGGAATCTCCTCATAAGACAGATCATCACTAAGATCCACATCTTGAACCTCCAAAATGTGCGATGGATCAGACACATACTTCCGCAGCATCGATATATGGAATACTGGATGTGCATAGCTCATACTGGGTGGAAGAGCCAATATATAAGCCACATTGTCAATCTTCTCAAGTATCACAAATGGGCCTATAAACCTCGGTGATAGCTTACCCCTCTTCCCAAATCTCATAACACCCCTCATCGGTAAGACCTTAAGGAAGACATGATCACCAACTACAAAATGTACATCCTTCCTCTTCAGATCAGCATAACTCTTCTGCCTACTGAAGGCAGTCCTCATCCGATCTCTAATCATGGGCACCTTTTCCATAGTCTCTCTGACTAACTCTGGCCCCTCTAGCTGCTTCTCTCCCGGCTCTACCCAACACACTGGAGATCTGCACTTCCTACCATATAGTGCTTCAAATGGAGCCATACCAATAGAAGAGTGATAACTGTTGTTGTAGGAGAACTCTATCAACGACAGATAATAATCCTAGCTACCCTTAAAATCCAGAACACATAATCTAAACATATCCTCCAAAGTCTGGATCGTCCACTCTGACTGCCCATCAGTCTGTGGATGAAAAGTAGTACTGAACCGTAACTGGGTACCCATAACCTCCTGAAACTTCTGCAAAACCGAGATGTGAACTGTGTACCCCTGTCAGATATAATCACCAAAGGAACTCCATGAAGACACACAATCTTATCCACATACAATTGTGCGTACTGAGCTGCCGTATAGTTGGTCTTAACCTCTAGAAAATGAGCAGACTTCGTTAGACAGTCAACAATCACCCATATAGAATCATATTCCCTCGAAGTCCTCGATAAACCAACTATAAAATCCATAGTCACCTGTTCCCATTTCCACTATGGCAACTCTATCTCCTGAAGTAGTCCTGATGGCTTCTGATGCTCAAACTTAACTTGCTGACAGGCTAAGCATTTAGACACAAACTGAGCTATGTCTTTCTTCATCCCTGGCCACTAATAAACATCCCTCAGATCATGGTACATCTTGGTAATCCCTGGATGTACATTATATACTGAGTAGTGAGCCTCTCTTATAATCTGATCCCGTAGCCCATCAAAATCTGGTACACAAATACGTCTCCTACATCTCAATACCCCATCCTCTACTGTGAACTCTGTCATCCTTCCACTCTATACCTCTTTCTTGAGCTTCAGTAGATAAGAATCTCTGTCCTGAGCCACTTTTATATCATCTAGCAACAATGACCTCGCCCGAAATTGGGCTATTAGAGCCTGGTTCCGATCCTGGGAATCCAAATACAACTCTACTCTCAAATCCTCCAACTCCCTCATCTCTTGGATCAATGGCCTCCTGCCAATCACAATACAAGCAAGACTAACCATCGATTTCCTGCTCAAAGCATCCGCCACTACATTGGCCTTTCCTGGGTGATAAAGAATCTCACAGTCATAATCCTTTAGAAGCTCTACCCATCTACGTTGCCTAAGATTCAGGTCTTTCTGTTGAAATATATACTATAGACTCTTATGATCGGTATATATCTCACATTTTGACTCATACAAGTAATGTCTCCAAATCTTCAAGGCAAATATCACCGCTGCCATCTCTAAATCATGTGTCGGATAATTTGCCTCATGCTTCTTTAACTAACGAGAAGCATAAGCAATTACCCTACCTATTTGCATCAGTACACAACCCAAATCAATCCATGAAGCATCACAATACACTGTGAATTTCTCCTCCTCAATTGGTAATGCCAACACTGGAGCACTGGTATGGCAATACTTCAGAGTTTGGAAGCTACGGTCACACTCATTCATCCAGACATACCGCTCCTGTTTCCTCATTAGTCTAGTCAAAGGAGCTGCAATCTGGGAGAAATCCTTTACAAACCTCCTATAATATCCAGCCATACCCAGAAAACTACGCACCTCTGAAATACTAGTAGGTTGTGGCCAATTAGCAACCGCCTCAATCTTCTGAGGATCCACCTTAATCCCATCCTTGCATATCACATGCCCAAGGAAGCACACTTCGGTTAACCATAACTGGCACTTAGATAATTTAGCATACAACCGATGCTCCCGAAGTGTCTGCAAAACAATCCTCAGATGCTCCCTGTGCTCCTCCTCACTCCTGGAATAAATAAGTATGTCATCAATGAATACAATGACAAACTTATCCAAATATGACTAGAACACCCTGTTCATCAGATCCATGAAAGCCGTCGGTGCATTGGTCAACCCAAATGACAACACCAGAAACTCATAATGACCATAGAGGGTTCTGAAAGCAGTCTTGGGTATATCACCCCTCCTGATCTTCAGCTGATGATACCCATACCTCAGATCTATCTTCGAAAAATGGATACCACCCTGCAGCTGATCAAATAAATCATCTATCCGAGGCAACGGATACTTGTTCTTCACTGTGACTTTGTTCAGTTGTCTGTAATCTATACACATCCTCAATAAGCCATCTTTCTTCCTCACGAACAGTACCGGTGCACCCCAAGGAGAACTACTCGGTCTGATAAACCCTCTATCCAATAGCTCATGTAATTGTATCTTCAATTCCTTCAATTCAGCTGGAGCCATTCTGTATGGTGGAATAGATATAGGGTCTGTGCCTGCATGCACCTCTATCTCAAACTCAATCTCCCTATCAGGAGGCAATCCTGGCAACTCATCAGGAAATACATCAGGAAACTCCTAAACAACCGATATCTGATCCAACTGTACAGAAGACTTTTGCACATCAATCACTTGTTCCAAATAAGCTGAACAACCTTTCCCAATCATTCTCCTAGCCTGGATAGCAGAAATCAGATTAACCAAGAACTCCCGAATCTCATCCTGAAACTCAAACTCTGGCTGCCCCTCAGGCTAGAATCTAACTTTCTTCTGATAAAAGTCTATAACCACTCGGTGTCTCATCAACCAATCCATACCCAAAATAACATCCAACTTTAACACAGAAAACTCAATCAAATCAGCACGCAAAATGATATAATCAATCTCAATAATGCAATCAGGGTAGTAATAATCAACATCCATACTATCACCCATAGGAGTAGCAATCATCAATGGCACATCTAATAATCTCCTCTCCTTATTCAATTTAGGTGTAAAATGTGGTGACACAAAAGAGTGAATAGCACCTAAATCAAATAAGGCATCTGCAATCTCATTCTGAATCAAGATAATATCTGTGACAATATTGTCTAATCTCTGGGCATCCTGGGTGTTGAAAGCAAACACTCTACACTGGCCCCTACCAGCTGGAGCCTGACTCCCATTGGGAGCCTATCCTCCGCTGCATCTACCTCTGTCTGTAGCCTCTCTAACCAAATTCTGACTAGCCAGAACCACTGGTTAAGAAACTGTAATAGATGGTTGTTGCTGCTGCTCACCGCAAAGAGGACATCTGTTAATGAAGTGACCCTATTGGCCACACTTCAAACATGCACCTATCTGTAACTGGCACTCCCCTCTGTGCTTCTATCCACAAAAACCATAAACCGGCACACCAGGCACCTGTGCTACTAGTCTAGAAGAGACCTGTGAGTAAGCAGGTGTAGACCATACCATTGGCGGTCCCCTACTCTGTATTCTCCGCCTCTGACTACTCCCTGATGATCTCTGCTCAAACTGAGGTACCAGCTCTACCTGTCTAGGATGGGAGCTGCTCTCCCCCCTCCTAACCTGTGATCCTGACCACCTTTCCTCTTTTGGTCCCTCTTGACTCTCTTAATCCTGTATTTCTCCTCCATCTGTGTGGCCTTGTCGATCACTGCAGTCAATGAAGTAAACTCTGTAGCTAACAAGGCATTATGGAGACCCCTCTGAAACCTACTAATCAGATATGCCATTGTAGGTACAATATGAGTAGCATATCTACTCAACCTGACAAACTCCTCCGCATACTCCTCCACTGATATGTCTCCCTGCTCAAGCTGCTCAAATCTGATCAAATTACGGGTCTTTACACCCTCAGTAATGAACTCATCAATCAAACCCTGCCTGAACTCTACCCATGTAAGTGGATGCTCACTATAAAGTCTAGTCTCCAAATGCCTCTAGAACCATGTCCATGCTTTACCCTTAAGCAATAGACCAACCAACTCAACTGCCCTCAACTCTGAACAAGGTAGTCTCTTCACTACCTTCTCCACCTCCTCCAAGAAATCAACTTGATCTATATCTCTATCTCCTCTAAACTCAGGTAAGTTTAGCTTCAGAAAGCTAAACATCGAAACTCTACCCTCCTCAATCTCTCTCCGATCTCTCTGTACAGCTAGCTCCCTCTGAGCCCCCTCTGGCTGCACAGGAGCAGGTACTACTGGAACTACCTCAGGAACTACTGATGGAGGCACTACTGCTGGAGTAGGTGGTGGTTGTACTTGCTGTCTCTCCCGTCTCATCTCAGCCATCTCCCTCTGTAACTCCAATAATCCCATCATCATCTCTACTCTCCAGGGATCATCGCCCCTCTCAGAATCCTCTGAAGTCCCTCGAGATTGAGACGAACCCTCTGAAACAGAAATCTCCCTCACTAGTGACTCATTGGAGGCTACCTCTGTCTCCTTGGTATCTCTATCCCTATCGTCGGACATCTCTGTAATCTATCAGAAAAAATTGAAACGGTCTCAGAATACAACAGAATCGCAGAATAATAACATATAATAGACGATAACAGCAATAGACGTCAAAAGAAATTCTATGCTTCATGGTATACTTAATTGTACCCCATTCTCTACTTAGTCACTATTCCTCTGTAATTCAATCATTATTCATCTGTAACCTAGATTCACAGTCAGTAAACTTAGATGCTAATGGCGACCGGCACTCGTGGAACTCAGTATCACATGCACAATCTATAAACCACAATATATTATCCATTTTAATTAATTACCATCCATTTTGTTATTCTGTCAATCAATCTGTAGTTTTTGCAAATGGCTGTAACAATCATATATCATACCACAATGTCATCATATATCTCATAATAATATCATCATCATATACATGTTCATCTCCTAGCTAACCCATACATACCCATGGAGCAGCTAGATAATGAACACTAAAAATAATAGTAATACAATAATCAAGAAAATATACATCAGATTAACATCTGCAGATATCCCAGGATGACAGAAGACATGAATATGCAATCTACTCCTCTCCTGAAATGGGTAAACAAGTAAAGAATGAGTATAGATGATACTTAGTGAATCTACATGCATCATCAATGAAATATAGGCTAAAGTAATGGTTTACACATGATAAGGAATAATGGTACAGTATAACTCATATAAGCTTATAGAATTAGTATCAGTAATCAATAGGTATAACATTGGTCACATCAAGATATGGAATCATATGGTAAGACAGATAGAGGGCCATGAAACACGTAGACTATGTGTAATCATACAGTTGATCACATATCATATAGGCATAAGACTGATCAGGTCCTATGGACGGGACTGTGAGGCCTCACCAGAGCGCCACCGTCCAGGCCCGCCCTCTCTTCGAGAGAAAAAAAAGAGACAGCATTGAGGCATCGGAGCGCTCTTTATAGGGCAATTTCTCACGGAGGAGACGAGCTTAGCGCCTTTTATTTGAAAACGGTTTTGATGTTTTGAAGTCACCACCTTAAGTTATTTTTGTTGGGAAAATTTAAGGTAAAAACCCATTTTGACTCCAATTTTATCCCAAAGAAAAAAGTGCACTAGTCTTCGAAACCAAAAAGGGTTCGGGGACTAGGTTTTCGGTTGAACTTGGCTTTCAATTTTAACCTTGATTTAAAATGATTTTCATGAGCAATTTAAGATTGACATGTAGGATGCATGAACACGTAATTAAATGGATGAACAATATAATCAAGTAAAGTGATTAAAAGAAAGCGATAAAAGTGAGTTATTACATCTTAAAAACCTCAAAAATAGGGGATATCAACTCTAGCCCTTATGGGTTCTAGGTTGATCACAC
>CANXYC010594735.1:0-22011 GCA_948193065.1 Aleurites moluccanus | reverse complement strand
TATATATATATATATATATATATAATTACTTTTTTATTTATAAAAAATAAATTTAAAAATAAAATAAAAAAATTAGTATTAAATTAATTAATATTAAGAGATTAATTAATATTTTTATTATATAATATTAATTTAATTATTTTTAATTTAATTTTAATTTAATTAATTCGATTTCCGTTAACTTCAGTTCATCTAATTATCTGTTTTCTGCTTTCATTGGCTTGTCCGAGTACGAGAACATTGATCCAAACAGTCTAGTTGAAGGCCAGAGGAGCGGAGTGTTGCTTATATATAACTTAGAGTTGGAGTGTGTTAAAAAGAATCAGAGAATATCGAAGAAATGAAGTTAGCAAGAGTGACACGCATGGCAGCCATTGGGCGCAACAAGCTCTTGTCTTCTTCACATTTGCCATCCGTGCACATCACCACTCCCCACCTCTCGCGCCAAGTAATCACACCTCTCTTTGCGTTAATTCTTTTTCTTTCTCCTCCATCCATTTCTCATTAAACTCAGTCCTAATCTCAATTCATTTATTTGATTAAGGTATTCGTTTAATTTATGATAGTTGCAGAAATTATAATATTCTATATGAAGATTTTTCTGTTAGATTTTTCAACTTTAGCAGTGTTATTTGAGACTATGTTCGTCGATTCAACACTTAAGATTTCATATATAGATATTTTAATTTTTTTTAATATATTTTGTACTTTGATTTGGGTGTTAGATAAGCATGAAGACTGACAGTCTTGCTGCTCGACTCAGTAGTGCTGGTCTGTTGCGGACCCAAGGTCTCATTGGAGGGAAATGGGCTAATTCACATGATGGGAAGACAATTCCGGTTTGCCCTCTCCCGAAGCTTTCTTTGATTGGTTTGTTTTATGTATCATCAGTTTGCGCAACTTTTTGTTTTAACTATTACCACAAATTGTTCCTGAGATGATATTCGAAGTTTTGGAATTATGTTTTAACTCCTTGAGCTTGATTCTTTTCACTACAATAGGCCTTAGCATGTGGCTCACTTATATCTTGGTGTGTGTTAGCGGAAGCACACAATGAATACATCCGCACAAAGTAGAATAGAAAAGAAAAGAGAAATTGAACATAAGGCAAATATGCCTACCTTCATGGACAGTTACATAATTTTTTACTATATTCTAAGAATGATTATTATAGCTCTATTTATATTATTCTTAGGTCTAGAAGTAGGAAATTACTGTTCTATATGTATTGTCCCTAGTTCTAAGACCTTATCCGAATATGAATATAATTTATATAATCATCCTAACAATATAATACCCATACTATTAAATACTGGGGCCTTTAGTGAATTACAGTATTTTCTCCAACAAATATAAGCCACAACTCAACAATTTGTGCATATATGTTTTCATTTGTTCCTGTGTCGTTGTAGTATTATTCAGTTTGAGCTTCTTTCATTGACAATAATAAATTCTAGAATGAAAAAGAAAAAAGAAGTTATCATAGTCTATCATAAAGGAGAAGGAAGAAAAAAGTAATGGCTGTTTGTCAGTTTGGTATAAAAAAATATGATCCCCTATCTGCAGCATGTTTGTGAAGAATAAGAATTGTGCTACTGAATTATTTATTTATTTTTTCCGATGTTTTGCCTGTTCTTAGATGTGCTTGCCTTCCTCCCTTCATATCTGGCGAATCTCATGACAGGTCCACAATCCAGCAACTGGTGAAGTTATAGCAGAAGTCTCATGCATGGGTGGGAAGGAGACAAATGATGCGATATCTTCTGCTTATGACGCATTTCATTGTATGAACTTCAGATTGAGCTATATCATAACTATGTTTACATGATTTTCAACTATATATGGTACTTTAACTATTTCGATAAAAAAATATAATGCTGTTTATGAGGCATTAAGTATGGATGCAACCACCTTCAATGTCTTCTGAATATGGCTGATATTATGTACCTAGGTCTCACCATCTATAGAGGACACAAACAGGGGAATCTTGGTTATTAAAATGGTTACTTGTTCTGTCAACATGTGTAGATTAATGGTGCTGGAATATCTCCTTTATAGCATGACAATTAAGACAGTAGAATTCAGCTCCAAATTCATGCTGGCTCACTCTTAAAATTTCTTCCTACTCTCTCTCTATCTCCCAATTGCCCATCTTCTTCTTTTTTTTTTTTTTTCCTTTTTAATGCTAAAGACATTTTTTTTCTTTTTGGTAAATGCTAAAGACCATGAGCAGCATGTACCATAATGGGATACTACAAAAACACTACTCATCACATTTGTACTTACTTTTTGGAATTTATTAAATTTTCTTTCTAGATCCCTCTGTTTTTCTGTATAGCGTTTGAATATTTTTCTTATTTAATCATTGACTTTGATCATTCAAGTTTTCCTCCTAAATAAGTGAGCTTCTGATGTTGTAGTCATATGATGTATGCATCTAACTCAAAGTGATCACTGCTTATCATTAGTATGTTTCAGCAAACTTTTGCCTTATTCATATGGATGATATTTTGAATTATGACGCCCACCCTTTTGTTTTGTTTTCTTTTTTACTATATAATTTTGCATGTTTAGAATCAGATGCCACCTTGCTTCACACAGCATGAGGTTTTCATTTTATTTTCTGTGTTACTGGAATATGGCCTATATTGAATTCTGGAAATTTATTTTGCAAATGCAACTTATTGATGATCTTTTTGTTTGTATAGCCTGGAGTAAACTCACTGCTGCTGATAGGAGCAAACATTTACGAAGATGGTATGATATTTATTTATCTGCTCATTAAACTGTTTATTTTTTTAAGACTTTCAAATGATTCAGCAGTTAAAAATTTTGTTATATCAAGACAATAATTGGTCTATGACTTTAAATCATCTACTTATATTCTTATAATTCTTCCTCATATCTATTTCAAGGTATGACTTGCTAATTTCCCACCAAGAAGAGCTTGGACAACTAATAACATTAGAGCAAGGGAAACCTTTAAAAGAAGCCATGGGCGAAGTATCGCACTCAAACTTTTACATAGGAAATTTAAAAACTAGGCTCTATCCCTCCATATTGATTCTGTTATTTTGTGTTACAATTGTCATTATGAGTATTTGCACATTTGACCCTGAGAGAGAAATAACAGGTTAACTATGGAGCCAGTTTTATTGAGTTCTTTGCAGAGGAGGCGAAACGTGTATATGGTGACATAATACCAGCAACTATTGGTGACCGTCGGTTTTTGGTTCTAAAGCTGGTGAACACTGTTAGATTAATGTTTTAAATTCCATTTATTTAGGTAAGCAAGTTAAATTGTTTGGCTCCTAATTATACAACTTACCTATTTCTCCTTTACTTGTGATAAGCTTCTTTGAAATGTCTTGCCCTTTGGGTCAATCTTTGACATCAGTATGCAGTATTTGGGATAAGATACCACAAAAGCAAAATAGCACATCATAGAAAGAATTAATAACATTATAGATAGAAAGGGGAATAAAAAAGAAGAAGCTGCATAATATCCAAATCTTAGAACAAATGAGTAATGGAGATTCCCAAGATTGCAAATGGCTGTCACCCCATTTTACATCCATTTCTTGTGTGGACTTCCACAGCATTCATGTGGGAAAGTGTGGCTTTTAATTCTCTGGATCTGTGATACTAGTTAGTTCTTTTATGGAAAAGTTCTGAATTGCCAAACCTTGATCATTTCTATGCAAATTGATAGTCAACTGCAAGTATTTATGCATGAAGTTATTGGCTGAAATCTTGAAAAAATAACAGAAGGGAGAATAAGCAAGGGAGGAGTTGGCTTCCTCTGATTTATTGGTATATGTTTTATGGGATAGTTTTGTCCTTTGAACTTCCCAGTCTTACTTTTGATCTAGAAAATTTTCTTTCTATGTTTTAATTTTCAATGGATGGCCCTTGATAGAGCATTTTTATGTGGAGTCCTTGATATTATTTTAGTGAGTTCCAAATGCAGTTCTGTTTGGGTTGTCTATATTCTATTAGAATTCTAAATATTAAGAATTTTGAAATTTCAAATATTTTATGACATTTGAATTTATCTTTCACTTATATTCTCCTGACATTGAAATATACTGTTTTATAGTTTCAGAATGGCAATGATATCTTATCAAATATGAAATAGTGATGAAACGATAATGATACATAAGATTATGATGGTGGTGGTATAGCTCTCGTGAAGATGTAGGTGAAAAGGGTGATGAAGGAGAAGAAATGTGCTAACAGGCTAACAGCATTCATAAAAGTAATTTTGGTCAATATGTAGTGACAATGGTTCTAATGGCAGTGCTGGTGGTAATCATGGTCCTTGGGGAAGGTAGTGCTGGTGTTGAACTGCTAGCAATGGGAGAAAGATGATAAAGAAGGCTATGACCATCAAAGTTGTGTGATAGCAGCTCTGGCCATAGTAATTGTGGCAGTGATCACAGCTGTAAGTACATTTATACTGGTGGTGATGACAAAGGTATTGGCAGTGTGATTGTGATAATTGGGATGGTAATGACGTTGGTAGTTCATGAAGATGGTTGTATTAGAGGCAATAGAGCTTTGGAATTATAAGCTACAGCTTTTAGCTAGGACTAGTGGTTTATATTTTTGAAGGTTTTTGAATTTTATGAGAATTTCATGTTCGATAGAATTAGATATGAGGAATACTAAGGACTCTGAATTTATTATCCATGGACTTGATTTCCAGGAAAACAATTGGGCCCTGAAGTTTTGGTTGATAATCTTGGAATTAATTGTCTGATAGACCACCTTATCCTACTAGTGATATAAGTTAATTCAGTGATTTTCACCTTGATGTCACATTCTTAATACTAACTATTATTAATAACAGCTGTTTGTTTGCCTGTATTAATTTCTGAGTGCTGGTTGATGCTAGGCAGATAGAGTTATATTATTGTTAACATTCATCATAATAGGTTCACAATTTTTTTCCCCCAGGCTGTTGGTGTTGTTGGAGCAATTACACCCTGGAACTTTCCGTTGGCCATGATTACTCGGAAGGTGTGTTCAATTTAGGATGATTACACATAGATGTGGTAGATTTGAATGTGGGTTTTTGCTTTAAGATAAAATTTGCTTTTTCCTTGCATACACAGGTTGGTCCTGCCCTTGCTTGTGGTTGTACTGTAGTTGTAAAACCCTCTGAACTTACACTTCTAACAGCCTTGGCAGCAGCTGAGCTAGCCCTTCAAGCTGGAATACCACCGGTAATTCTCATTTGAAATTCTATACAGCATAGTGAAAGTTGCACTATTTATTTAGGCCTTTCCAGCAAAAACTGATTGAAGTTTAATGATAAAAAATTTGGAAATTATTCATATGCAGCGGAATCAGTAAAGAACTTATATACGTACCTTTCCAAGTTTTCAATATGAATTTTCGAGGTCTACTAACTATTCAGTTTCGAATTTATCTAACATTTCATTTGTTCTGTGAAGCTTATTTGTTAGTTTGGTCAAGTGATCCATTAATTTCTTATCATTAAAGAAGAAAATTGATATTACTGGGTTCAGCTTGCTTTTGATCATATTAACTTATATACAGAGAGTTTGTTAAGTGGGAGGGATTGGTAAGTGATAGGAGAGACAATAAGTCCTAGATGGATGAGAGAAAGAAGTGTTAAGGCCAACTTTTGGAGCTGAATTCTATTAAAAAATTCCATGAAGATGCGACATCAACATCTGTTACTGTTTACTAGCCAAATTCTGGTTCTAGCGACCTAACTTCAACTCATTAAAAGATGTCAAATTTTGGTTGTAATTGATGTGTTCTCTTTTTTAAGTTTCATATATATGCACTATAGCACTTTGGGAATTCTTCAGACCTTGAATAGAGTGTAGATGTCACAGGTATTGGTCTATTCCAATTAGGTTTATGCATTATTGGGTTTTAAGCAAACCAAACCAATAAAATTTAGTTAGGTTGATAAGAGAAAATTCAATTTAGTTTTGTTCAATTAGTAATTTATAAAAATATTGGTTTTAGGTTATTGGTTTGGTTACTTTAAAAAATGGAAACTGAAATCACTAATTATTATTAATATATAAATTATAATTTTTTTTTTTGCTAGAAATATATTGTTTGTAATATTTTTTATTAATTTATATAGATTAATAATATAAAACATTATAAATTATAATGATTCAGTTATAACTTAAGAACTAAAACAAAATGTTAAACTTGGTTATGTTCGATTTTCTACTAAATTCAGTTCAATGTGGTCATTGTTTTGAAAGTATTAAAAAAATTCAGTTAGTTGGAAATTTGGTTTGGTCAACGAAATGCTCAACCTACCTAATACTCCGAATGAAGTTAAGAAGTAAATATTTCTCACGCTTTTATGCAAAATATAAGGTGTAAAATCACAAGATTTTCAGTATATTTTGGCAATGTGAATATACAATTGGTTTTGCTTTTGACGATAGCTGCGCTCTGTTGGAGCATGCTCCTATGTCATATGATAGTAGTGACTCTCGTTCATTCTCATTGCCATGACATTAAGATGAAAGAGGGATCCAACTGTAGCCTTTTTAAGCTTGTATCCTCAAAGCACATCTAAGACTTGAACTGATGCATGATAGTTTCTGATATGTTTTTGAAACTTACAGAGTTTTTAGATCCTTCTGTTCCTAATGGTTCTAATCTTTGATCATTTAGGGTGTTCTAAATGTGGTTATGGGAAATGCTCCTGAAATTGGGGATGCTTTACTTGGAAGTCCACAGGTTTTTCTACCCTTAAATACATTTTCTTATCCTTTTTAGCCATTTAACATCATGACATGATGTCCTTGTTAAGCTAGGTAGACAGAAATTATTTAATGCTCAAGTCCTCTTGCTTTATGTATCTGATCCAGGTAAGGAAGATCACATTCACTGGCTCAACGGCAGTGGGAAAAAAGTTGATGGCTGGTGCTGCTGGCACTGTTAAAAGGGTATGCATTAGGTGTGAAATTAGGGTATTTCTAGGCTTTGAAATAATTTTAAGGCTGATTCCCGTCTCCCTTGATTTTTCTAGGTGTCTTTAGAACTTGGTGGCAATGCACCCTGCATAGTATTTGATGATGCAGACCTGGACGTGGCAGTGAAAGGATCAGTAAGTTAAAGTGGCTATCTATATATGTTGACAGTGACCTTGTGGTTCATCCTAGGCATTTTGGGTTCCATTAGTCTGAAGCTTATTAACTTCTGGCATATCATCTCACTGTCATGACAATATTTTATTGGCTGTTAATGCACATTCATTTTTGGTTTATTATCAGTCTTCAGTTTAATCACTTTCTAAAAACAACTGGCATTGCAATAATATTTGTAATTGATAACTTTATTGTAAGGTTATTCGTTGGTTAAGATGATTTATTCAATATTGTTGGCATTACACATTCATGAATTGTGAGTCACTTCCCACATAGACAAGTCCAATTTCATTAGATGTGCTCTGGCTTGCTATTACAATGCACTCTGATTCATGATGCCAGAGAAGAAGGCCTTGTGGCTCTATGGCTGGGGCCACACCTCCCACTTTTGATACTTGAGAAGGAATAGGTTTCCAATATTTAAAAGAAGTAACATCCATTGTGTTGGTCACACTGTAATGACTAATTAATTCATGAGGACTCTATACAATTTCTAATGATGTAGAGGCTTTAGTTCTAATTCTTCTAAAATGTTATTGTATGACTATTGTTATGTTTTTGCTTTTGATGTGATAGTTATGTTGTACAAATTGTTGCAGCTTGCTGCGAAGTTCCGCAATAGTGGACAAACATGTGTCTGTGCTAATCGAATAATTGTACAAGAAGGTAGAAATGGAAAGCTACAAAATTTCAGTCCTCCCTTTATTTTCCCTTATTTCTGGGGGGAGGATGGGGTGGGTGGATGGGTGTGAGGGGGTGTGGTTGGGTTGGGGGGTTGCATATGTAGTAATCTGTCTGTGCATTGTCTAAGGATATGCTGTAACTTTTCATGGTTAGTATGTGGGATAATGGACTTAGTATACCTCGATTAAGTAACAGGCATAAAGGAAAAGTACAGTTGTTGGTCTTCATGTAGTGGCAACAGTCAGCACATTAAGCAATTGAGTTTCCAGCCACCGAAGCTTCTGTAATTGTTTTTGCATAACTACTATAGGAGAAGTGTAGTCAACAACCTTTATGCTTGTTCTCTCTTTCTAGAGCTGTTAAACATATCCAAACATGCCAAGAAAATTCAATTCTCAAATCTTTCAAATGGTCTATTGAATATTCTCTTATATTTCCCTCTACTAGTTCCAATTTGCCTTTAGAAATATGTTGCTGCTATCATTTGCAATATTGAACTTTTTATTGCAGGTATCTATGACAAATTTGCGGTGGCTTTTTCAAGAGGCGTTCAAAATTTGCAAGTCGGGGATGGTTTTAGTGAAGGTGTGGAGCAGGTAGGCATTATTAAATATATGCATGTTATTATATTATAATTGCCCTATTGGTTGCCCCATTAGTGTGAAGCTACTCATACAATTATGTATTCTCCAGAATTTCCAGTTTTTAGGGGGTTATTCCAGTGTTATAAATAATGCCCATTAAGTAGCGAAACGGCTGATACAGAACAGAAATTTAAGGTAGTGATATCTGATTTACAGATACAACATGGGAGATTTGAAAGGCTCTCTGAAATGACATTGTACCATGAGAAATGGCCATTTCGGATGGTATTTAAAAACTGAAATGCAAACGACAGTGTATTTTGGGGGGTTTTCTTTTCTGTTTAATTAAGCAGCACCCCCAAACTAATAATAATAAAAAGAAGACCCTACCTCCTTTTAATTACTGCCATTATCTGCTAACAGTTGCTTATATATATGTGAGCGTGGGAAATGGAAACAGACACTACAACATCAGTATGTGATTTTATTTTGCTGTTCCTAACAAGTGACAATTAATAATAATAATAATTGTAAGGCCCTTTTAATTCACGTGGATCCTTGCCACCAACACTCGAGGAATATTTTTATTAGACTTTCTTTTTCCATTTAATTCTCCACGCTCAAATACAAAACAATAATATTTTTGAGAAGCTTTGAGATTCCTTATTCTTTGTCCTTTAATTCACCAACAGGGAATCAACTTGAATGTTTTTATTATTCCTCCTTTACATGGAGGGATATTGTTTATGGTCCTAAAAATTTCACAACAGCAGCGGCCAATTCAAATTGATTCAGTCTGTTTCTGTTATTTAAAATCCTGAGTTATGCTACTGTAGTGGCCGCTGGAATATTTCGAACTGCTGTATCTTTCTGTGTCATACGATATGGCTTGACAAAAATGGTTTGATCACACATTTATGCTGAGAATTTTTCCATGCAATTTAACCCTTGTTTGGACCCTTATTTTGGTATTTGAAAAGTGAATTTCTTTTTCAGCTGCAAAAATTATTTGAACTTGAAGGGTTATAGTATTAATATTTATGTTACTTTCCTCACAGGGTCCATTGATTAATGACGCTGCAGTGCAAAAGGTTAGTTTTACTTTAAATCTATATAAAAGGTTTTTTTTTTCTTTCAATTTTTGTATTTTTCATATGATTTTTTTAATGAATTTCTGTACCATCTGGTCCTTTATGATTTTGTGTTACAGGTTGAATCATTTGTTCAAGATGCCATCTCAAAGGTTTGTCTCATTTGATTATACTGTTCAACATACTAGATTTTAATGCATGTAAAGATTTGCAATTTGATGTATACTTGTATATTGGGATTTGGATGCACATAATGGTTGAATTTTGTTACATATGGTTTGTTGGTGTTTCCTTCCCTTGGGGATCCTAATCAATCTCAGACTATAATGTTTTTTGCGGCGACGATTTGGATTCAAATCTAAGGTAGATTGGTAAAGATTAACCAAATCGAAGAAATGAATCACCACTCAATTAAAGGTGTAACCGAGACCATAAATGCAGTGCATTTCCTTCCTCTAGGAAATGAGTAACGATTTTATCCCTGGCTAAGTACCAGGTCGCCTTAACTAAAGATCCAGGTAAGGAGACTGGGTACGAATTGGGAAAGGTGTTGGGCATCCCAGCTCGCCTGACTATTGGTCAATCTCTCTATTTAGCTATAAATTATAGGCGAAATAACTTAAGTATATCCCTAATTTATCCAACATAAGAAAAAAGACTCATCATTTAAGGAAACAATTCACAAGTCAAAAAAGGTAAGTTCTATCATGGCACATGCTCAAATGTACCATAAATCAGACTAAACATAATTTCCAAGTGGGGGAGTCACATGCGGTCTCACTTAAAACTCAACTTCCTTAGATAAAATTATATGAGGTCTAGTTAATTATACAATCTCACAAGACCATGTTTAGAGATTTCATAAAATGTTCATGTTCATTACATAATATCAATTCATACTAGCCTATCATATCACATTATAAACATTTATCCATTCATCTAACATCTTAAGATAAAGAAATAAAAAGAGTAAAATAGGATTACATAATATACAATATTAAACAAAATCTTTGCACCTTGGATTTTGCATTTTGGGCCTTAATGCATTTTAAATCCATTTAACTTTCATGCTTGGACATTATGGGCCGTAGGTTATTTATTTTTTGAGCCTCAACTCTATATGGTTAACTCATACAATATATGTACAACATACTTTGCAAAATAATCATGCTTAATTCTAATCTCATCAAAATGCATGTTTAACATATGCATGATGCAAAACATGTAATTATGTCACTTCAATCATGTCACTTCAATCATTTGGTATATGTACAAGTGATGAAAACACATCAAGAATAATAATTCATGCACCAAATTATTCTCAAGTTAAATCATTTTTAATATCTAACCTAATCATGGCATGCTATCTAGATGACACATTTTATATTTACATGGCAACAAAGTTTGCTTTTAATTAACTATGCCTTATGTATTCTAGGTTGCCAAATTATACATTTATGGCATTACGTTCATTTTAAGGTCATTTTAAAATGTACTTCAATCGTTACATATCAATTTACAAGTCTAAAAACCTAAACTAAGCATCATAGCATCAATCATAAAACACTAAATTTGACTTGACCCCTTTAACCTAACATGAATCTAAGTCAAACAAAATCATCACATAAACACACAACCTAGGTTTCATACACCTAATCATGGCATATAAACACTTATATATAATAAGAAGTACATAACTAACATAATAATCAAAGAACAAACACAAAAGAAGCAAGAAAGGGGCACATGGCACAAAAATTTGCCTCTGTGGCATTGTTTGGGCTGTGTGGCCCAAGGAAGGGCCGTGCGGCCCTTCTCAGTCCCGCACAGGACTGTGAAGAGCCGTGCGGCTCTTCAGACCAGATACTTATTATTCTTTTCTTTTTAAATCGTTTTGCATGTTTTAAGGGTGATTTTCAAACCTTTTTTCGTCCCAATTAACTCAAAACCTTTCCCTTATGACTTTAGTTGTTTTAAACTCAATCAAAATGAATTTCAAAGCAAAAATAACAATAAAACAATAGCCAAAACGAAAACATGAATTTCATACATAAAAAGGTACTAAATATGCTTTTTAGATTCTTTTTAATTTAAGTTGATTTGTTTTTCAATTATGAGTGTTAAGCATTAAAAAGAATAAAGTAAATAAAGATTCTAACTTTGATTTAGTTTATGTTAAAGAGTTTTACAAAGAAGAAGAAGAAAAATCACATGAATTGTTATGAACCCATATGATTATGCCCAAACAAATCACATGGTTGTTAAATTAATAAAAATAACAAGATGTGGAAACACTCAAACTTGAAAACACTAAGACTCAGCAAATCGTCCTTAGACTTTGTTCGTCTTATGTTGATTCAAAGGTCAGGAGTTTCAATCGCTCGAAGGAGGTCGCTTCCTTGTCAAACTTTCCACTTGGAATCAAGCTTTTATTACAAGAATATGTTTCTTTTATTCAGAACACTATCAAAAAAGTTCTTGATATGTTTTTGAAGGAAGCTTAGAAGAAGAAATAAAATTTCAATTTATTCTTTTTGATGCTTTAAGAAAAAAGATTAATTCGAATATTTTGAATGAAATTGATTAATTTCATTATCAAAATATTTAGTTCAAATAATAATTTTGATTAAAATTCAGTTTAATAGAAATTTAGAGAATTAGTTTGCAAGAGTTTAGATGTCGAAATTCGAGTTAGGTAAGCCGCATATGGAAGGAAGAAAGGAAATTGTTCGACTTCTCCCTAGGAATGAAACTCAATCTACAAAAGAAAAAAAAACAAAGTTCATCACTTGGAGCAATTTTTGAGTTAGATATCTTACCTCATCCCAAGAGATGGAGTCAAGTCTTTGTCTACATGATGTGAAAGGAATCCTTAGGATTGTCTTACTCTTAATCCAAGTTTTACCCTTAGGAAAGCAATCACTTAGAGCAAATTCCTTCATTTCTTCATCATCATCATAAGATTGATGAATCTTTAAAGTGGCTTCTTGAGAAAAAGGAGAATACTTGAAAATGTTGAGTTTATACATCCATATCTAAGAAAAGATAAAAAAATAAGCATGACATTGAGAAGAGAGTTAGTTGAAAAGAAAAAGTTGGAAAGCTTACCTCAATAGCCCTCCAATAGCCACTTAGGACCACTCATCGTTGACTTGATTGGTCCATAAAAGAATAAAGATGAGATAGATCTGGGGAACCCCAATTCATGTGTTTGACCTTTGAGAGATCCTGTAATGGGGCAAGGAGAGATTCACCGCATTGGAAGTGTTAGCAAAAAGTGTGATATCAAAGAGATAGAGAAGAAAACACCTTGTTTGTTGATCTATGAGCTTGGGGAAAGTAATAGCCCATTTAAAAACCAAGCGTTTTAGTTCGGTGTAAGAAATATACCCATTTTTTGGGAGAAGAGCAACTCCAAGAAGAGTATTCATAGACCACATTGAGTTTGAGAATTATCTTCACACAAGCAAGCATCAAATGGAACAGGTTTTTCTTCAAAAAAAGTTCTCGTTATGGCGGCAAAATTTAATGGGGTAATAGTCGTCTCACCAATGGGAAGGTGAAATGTGTGCGTAGAATCCATCCACCTTTCCATGATCGCGGTGAGAGCATTTGTGTCCAATTTTACTTGAGAAGAAGAAAGGCCAGAGATGAAGAGATCAAACCCGATTGAATTGATATGGAGTTGAACTGCTCTTGGAAGTTGATTGTACCAAGATCTAACTTCATGCATGTTCCCACTCCCATATTTAATTTTTGTAGGAGATTCTGTGCAAGGGTGAGTCGAAAGGTCATTCAAGAGAGGAACTTCATTACCTTGACTTAATCCATGACGAGCTAAGGGAAAAAAAACATGATGCCTATAGGAAGGCTCCACCATGGGAAGACTTGGAAGAGAAGGGGTCGCCCTTTTCATTTTCCTATGAGTTTGGGAAGATGATACCATTTCTTTAAGAAAAGAGAAGGAGATTTGGTTGTAAGAAAAAAAATAGATGAAGAGAAAGAGTTTACCTTAGGAAAAGAGAACAATGAAGAAAATTACCTCCCAAGAGTGGGTATTTAAAGATGAAAGTTATGGATGGAAAAAATTGAAACTTGAAGAAGTTGAGGGAAATGATAGTTGGCTTGAAAAAATATGAACCCATTATCTTGAAAATAGAAAATATTGGAAGAAGATAAAGATGATTGTCTTGAAAATGGGGATTTATAGATGAAAGTTATGGATGGAAAAAATTGAAGCTTGAATAAGTAGAGGAACATGATAGTTGGCTTGAAAAGATGTGAACCCATTATCTTGAAAATGGGAAATATTGGAAGAATATAAAGATGATTGTCTTGAAAACTTATTTTGAAGAATGTGAACCCATTGTCTTGAAAATGGGGAATTGTGGAAAAAGACAAAAGATGTTGTGGAGATAGGACACTTTTCTTGGAAGAAAATAAAAGTTTGTATAACAGTGAAGATTCACTACCTTGAAATTAGAAAAAACAAATTTGAAAGTTGAATTATTCCTTGAAAATGAGAAAAGAAGAATAAGTCACTCTCACTTATCTTGAAAGTGGGGGACATTGAATAAAAGTCTTGGAATAAGGAAACGAAAAATCTTGGAAGAAGATAAAAATGCACTGGAAGATTTCTTAAGTATATGCTTTAGTACTTAAGCATGATTATTAGAAGAAATCATTAAGGCATAATAAAGGTGATGACCTTTATGCAAAAGGAAAATGCGAGGACTTTTATGTAAAAGGAAAAGATGATGACCTTCATGCAAAAGAAATAAAGGTAAGAACTTTTAGACAAAAGAAACAAAGGTGAGGACCTTTAAGCAAGTAAAAGAGAGATAAAGACTTCAAATCAAAAGGAAAGAAGGGTGAGGACCCTAAAAGCAAGATGATGATTGAGAAGTATTTGCATCGCTCTGAAGTAGATTCCCGATGCATTCGATGATTACCCTAATGAGGATCGTCATCTCATTAAAAAACTTTTCCTAAAGAGAAGTAATTGAATCATCTGGAAGTAGATTCTCGATGCATTTGATGACTACCCTAATGATGATCGTTATCACATTAGAAGGCTTCTTCAATGGATAAGTATTTGCATCGTTCGAAAGTAGATTTTCGATGCATTCGATGGTTACCCTAATGAGGATCATCATCCCATTAAAAGACTTTTCCGAAGGAGAAGTTTTTGAATCACCCGAAAGTAAATTCTCGATGCATTCGATGGCCACCCTAATGAGGATCGTTATCACATTAGAAGGCTTTTCCAATGGAGAAGTATTTGTATCACTACAGAAGTATATTCCCAATGCATTTGATGGCTATCCTAATGAAGATTGTCATTTCATTAGAAGACTCTTCGGGAGGGATGTTTTGCATCCGGCCGAAAAGAAATTCCCGATGCAACCAAATACGCTAGAATGGTAAAGTTTAGGTTTGCACATCCTAATCTTGAACGATTGCATAAACTTTAGCATGTTTTGTTGCACTGTGTTCATTCGCACACATACTTTACAAATCTTATTAAAGTGGGTTCAAACTGTTAGCATTGATTTTCGACACACCTTGAGTCCGAGCCAAAGCCTGATGATATAGCATCAAGAGCCAAGATCGTGAGAAAAAGATTGCTTGTCAAATGATCACTTTTATTTTTGAATCGAGGAAATTGCTAGGGTTGTCTTAACAATTGATGATCCGAGTTTGTATTTTAATGTATTTCAAAATGATTTTGGATCTTTTTGGGCCATGTTTGGAGGTCTGGACTTAAATCGGGCCCGCGGGCGGTCGCGGGGCCCGGTTGTGGCAAGCCGTCGGTTCCATACCAGCTGGAGGCCAATTTAAATTGTTGTTTCAGTAGAAAAAAGTTCAAAAACCATTTTAAAAGTTTTTGGAAAGTTTCGGGCCATTTTGAATGGTTTGGAGGCTAAAATGGGCATGCGGGAGGTCGAATTAATCTCTCTTCCTAAAGCATCATAAAAAATAAATTGGAATTCTATTTCTTCTTCTAAGCTTCCTTCAAGAATAGATTAAGAACATTCTCGATAGTGTTCTTGATAAAAGAAGCATATTATTTGAATCAAAGGTTGATTTCAAGTAGAAAGTTTAACAAGAAAGCGACATCTTTCGAGCGATTGAAACTCTTGACCTTTAAATCAACATAAGAACAACAAAGCCTGATGACGATTTGCCAGCCTTGATGTGTTCAGGGATATGCTTAAGTTATTTTGCCTATAATTTCTAGCTAAATAGGGAGGCTGGCCAATGGTCAAGCAGGCTGGGGTGCTTGACACCTTCCCCAATTCGTACTTGATTTTCTTACCGGCCTAATGCTTAGCCAGAGATAAAATGTCACTTATTTCCTAGAGGAAGAAAATGAACTGCATTTGTGGTCTCGGTTACATTTTTAATTGAGCGGCGACTCTTTTTTTTGGTTTGATTAATCCTTACCGATCGATCTTAAGTTCGAATCCGGACCGTCGCCGCAAAAGACATCACAGTGTCTATCTAAGTAGGTTGAAAATTTGCAAACCATGCTTAACAACACAGGAGTTGATGGGGTTTCCTCCCTCCAAGGTTCAAAATCCAGATTTACAAAAGTTTGATGGGACAAGTGATCCTATTCATTTAAGGCAAGATGCCATCATCATGGGGGGCTATTAGAATTACAAAAGCTCATATCACAAAGTTCTTCGTCTTATCTTTGACAAGGGCTACCACTCGTTGGTATTATGACTTAGATAAAAAGATGATGACGGATTGGAGAGATTTGGCAAAAAAGTTTGTTCAAAAATATTCTTAAAATACGCAGATAAATGTCACTGTGTGACTTGAAAAACACCCGACAAAAGTACAATGAAACTTTTGTGGAGTACTTAACAAGGTGGCGACAGAAAACTGCTTAAATGAAAACAAACTAGAGGTTAAGGACCAAATTAAGATGTGTGTGAAGGGAATTGGGATGGGTTTAGGACTTAGAAACCAAAGAATCCCATAACTGCCTGATTTTAAAGGGAAAACTACCATCAAGGGCTTGGTTATGAACCAGACAAAGAGGTATCCCTTGATAGGGTTCATTACTTTTGCAGTGCAGTTGATTGTTGATTGTTTATTGTTATCCCTCCATCTTTCTTCATAAAGTGATTGTTTATCATTTGCATGTGAAGCATGCTTCTTGGGTGGATAGGGTTTGTGGAAGATGGTCTATAAAATCATCATGATAGATAAATAGCTTTTCTAATGCTATTACTTGTTTGGGCTGCATGTTGCCTTGTCACTAGTTATTGATACTTCATTAGTGTGACATCCTGCTCTATTCCATGGGCCTTGGAGGACTGTCCAAATTAGATATTGTTTTTAACTATTATGGTTTGGCCTTGATTGCTTTTTGTACAAGCTCATTTCACCACCATGCTTCTTTTGAGATTTTCCACCCTTTTGACTTATGTTGGCTTGCATTATCACCTTTTTTTTTTCCTATTGAACTCCACTCATATGGTATTTGCAACTATGTTGAGTTTCCATGTCCCATCTTTTTGCTAGCTTATTCTCAGAGTCACATTTCTCCTCTTGGGTTCTATTGTGCTGTCCTTTGTTATTTATTATCTTTCTATGTTCACATGAAGGACCAACCTATGTTGAGAAAGGGGCATTTTCCCTGTTACAGTTTTTCATATTTAACAATGGTTGGTTGAGTTTCTTTTGTAATGAAGAAGTTTATTTGATTGCTATTTTGGTTTCTTTTGATCGCAATTATATGTGCTAAGACTACATCATAAGCAAAGGTAAACTCCAAAACTTTTTTTTCTTCCCTCATTTTATCATGACGTCATTGTCTTCATGCACCTTCTTATTCATCATTGTGCCTCACATATTCATTGTTTATCACCAAGAAGCAAGTTCAAGATCAAATATACTAGGAAATGCTTTTTTTTTTTTTTTTGGGCATGCTCTGGCACATAAAAAGAACTATGCTCGCATGAGAAACTAACTTTATATAACTTTTACCAGAACCCAAAATCATTCTAAATTGTGTTATAACAAACAATCATAAATTTGTTAAAATACGGATTTAACTTTATAGTGCTGTTAAATCACTTGACATTTCTTTCTCCTTTGTTTTCTCTCTCTCTCTCTCTCTCTCTCTCTCTCTCTCTCTCTCTTCTTTGGTTAAGAAGAATGAAATCGATATAATAATTTGCCTGCAGAATTTTTAAGTTGGCTGGATTCAATACTTGTCAGAACAAACTGCACCTGCATTACTCTCCCCTGCTGCTTTCCTAAATTTTCCTTTTTTTAAAGTATTATAACTTAGGGACCACCATTCAGTGGCGCAGAAAGTCTTTTATATCAATATAATATGTTTATACTTGACTATAATTATGCTTGAAGGGTGCAAAAGTTCTTCTTGGGGGTAAAAGACATAGCCTTGGAATGACTTTCTACGAGCCAACCATAATTGGTGATGTGAAGAGTCAGATGATCCTATCCAGGTGAATGTAAAGAAGAATAATATTATAAAGGGTTGAATTGGAGAGTTAAAAGTTTTTGCCCTCGACTTTTCCTATGATAGGCGAAGGGAATATTACACACTCCCCTTTTGGCATTTAAATTGGGCCTATTTCATACCCTGAACCTCCACTTTTCAATACTCTTGGATATTTTACTATTCAAAAACAATGTGTTTTGGATCAAACTGCAACAATTTGAATCTGCTATTAGGATTCACATTAAGACATTAAATGACAAAAGTGTTGATTGTCATAGCAGAAAACATTATTACAAGCAAATGTTAATGTACACTGTTGCCTTGCCTTAGAGAGGAAGTATTTGGACCAGTGGCACCTCTTTTGCGGTTCAAAACTGAGGATGAGGCTATCAGCATTGCTAATAACACATGCAGGTTTTTTCATCTCCCATCCATATGCATAGAGATATACATACTAGTTCTCTTAGCATGTGCAGCACGCACGTTTTAAACCTTTTGCTTAACTAGTGATTGAATGTTTATTAGACTTCTTACAACAATTTTTTAGTATAAAGTCTAGCATACAACAATACATTGAGACAATAAATTACAATAGACATGTTTAAATAAAATAAGTAAAAATCAAGATTAATACCTGGAGCTGGGATGTAATAGTTCCTTGTGATAGATATTTTGCCACTCTATTAATATTAATCGGTTCACCAAATCATCTCAAAAATTTGAATTCACAAAAATAACTATCAAACTAAGCATCTCAATTATATCAAATTATCAATTAAACCTTCTTATTTTATTTAATTGTATATAAATAGAATTAGAATTTCTCTTTTGTCTTCATTAAACATAGAAAAGAAAGAGTGTTTTGTTTTACGTTCTATTAACGTGTGTGTGTGTGTGTGTATCCTCTCTCCTCTCATGTGGAACCCTTTTTGCTGAATTTATTCTTATCCTTGCAAGTAATCCCAGTCAAAGATATGATGCTGATCAAAATCAACATGGTCCCGTCTCTTTTAATGGTTTTAAATAATATCATTATAATTCCATTGTCATGTTATTTTAAAATGCAAGATTATACCAAGTATCTTATTGTTGATGATGCAGGGTTAGCAGCATATATTTTCACGAACAATATTCAACGTTCATGGCGTGTCACTGAAGCACTCGAGTATGGACTTGTTGGTGTGAATGAAGGACTTATTTCGACAGAGGTGGGTGATATCCTGAATTATTTTACAGATTTGCATGGTAATAATTGTAGATTGGCACGTTAAAAATATCCCCACTGCAATACAGGTGGCTCCATTTGGAGGAGTAAAACAGTCTGGTCTAGGACGAGAAGGCTCCAAGTACGGGATTGATGAGTATCTGGAGGTGAGCATTATCCAAAACATTGTTTTAATTTCTTTTTCATGGAAAAATTGAAAAACAAGAAAAGTAAAATGAAAAGTTAAAAGTAGTATTTTCTCCCTCTTGTCTATCACTTATACTTGCCGAATTCTTCAATTATGTGCAGCTTAAATATATATGCTTAGGATATATGAACAGAAACTGAGATCCGAGGTTTGTATTAGACTACTACCAAGCTTACAACACTAGTTAGAATCTGGTTACCCCTCTTATTTACTCGAGTTTTCTCTTAGTAAAGACGTATGTGGTTGTGAACATATAGGTCGTCAGCTGCTTCTAGTTTTGGCAGTGTTGTTGCTGTCCCAGGCCATAGAAGAAAGACGTGCACAGCCGAAAAGATTTTTACAGCATGTGCATGTAAATAAGCGCAAACTTGTTCGCTGTCAAAGTCAAATAAACGTTGGTGGCTTCTGTTTTAAACAATTTGTTCTTCTTGCTTCTTGGGGCTGAATGCATATCATTATCGTATTAGTATTCATCTTTTTTATGATGTGCAAATGGACAGTTTCAGTTAGGTCTTAAGGTTGGATTCCTAGGAGGACAAAATATCCATAATTGAAAATGAAACAATATAGTTAATAAGTAATTTTCAAAAGAAGATTGATATTTAGGTGGCATTTGATAGCCACTGAATAGCTTTAAATCAAGATATCTCTAAATCGCTAAGAGGATAAATTTTTTTTGTGATAGAAATTCATTGGACTCTTAATGAATGAATAAGTTGCCCTCTGAATCACTTTTTGACATGATTACTCTTCATCTTAATATGTAATTTCAAAATATCTAAATAGGTGTTTCCTAGCAGAGAAAGGGATTCATTGGTAGAGAAAAGGGTTGGAACACATTAGTAGAGAAAAGGGTTGGAACACGTGTTCCATATCCGTCTTTGTTTGACAAAATGAGTTGGAATATTTATTAATAAAGAAGACTCGGACAATATTTTCACTGCTTCAAGGGAGTGAATATTTTTATAGAAACATATTTAAAAATATTATAATAAAATATTTGATTTTTTGTAGTATGTGAATATTTTCATTAGTATTTAAAAAATATTATTGTGAAGTGTTTGAATATTTTTATATAAATATGTTTAAAATTATTATTATAAAATATTTGAGATGTTTATAATATTTGAATATTTTTATATATGTAAAAATATTATTGAAAGATTTTTTTATTTATTAAAACTATTAAACGGTTTTGTTAAAACATTCAAGGATAAAATGGTAAATTGCATATTATTCAAATGTTCTAAATATATATGTTATCAAATAGTTTTTTTTCATTCAGTTTTAAACTGTTCAGACTTATAAAATATTCAAATTTCTTAATTATTCAGTTTTTAATCATTCAGTTTTATCAAACGCTACCTTAGTAATTAAGGCCTAATATACTATTTTACTTTAAATTTTGTAATTATACTTTATTTTTAATTTTTAAATAATTTTATCATAATTTAAAAATTAATTTTTAATTATACCTTAAAAAGTTAAATTGTAAAATTTAACATAATTTTCTCTTTTAAAAAAATAAGAGAAAAAGAGGAAAGAAAAACAATACAAGTCCACAGTTTGCCAATAAAGTTTGAGATAACCAAAAAGAAATTTGAAGGGGTTACTACTCTCGTAAGATAATTGAAGGGATTAATACCTTATTTTGATATTTGGGGGTTTGGTGTCTCGCTAAGGAACTAGTATTCTTGAAAAGAAAATTAGAGAAATTAATGCTATGTTGTATAAACTGAAGGATATGGTGCCTCATATTAATATTTTGGAGGATATTTTTACACAATATATATATATATATAAAAGGTACACCTGCAACTAAATTTTTAATTAAAGTGAAATTATCTAAACAATCAAACTAATTGAGTTCGACTCTTATAATAGTTCAGATTGATTTGGTTTTGATTGAATCGAGCTCAAATTTAAGTAACTCAAGTAAAAGTTTAGTCAAATTTGAGTATTATAACATTTGAAATTTAAATTTGAGTACGTGGCTTGAGTATTAAAATTTTACGTAATTTTAAATATATTTGACATATAATAATATACTAATTTGAATTTGAATTCAAGTTTAAACAGATTTATTTGAATTTATTTTGTTTTAATAATAATTAAATCTAATCAAGTTTGAGTATTTTTTCAATTTATAATATTTCCGGTTAAACTAGAAACATTAAATGTATCCAATTTTATTTATAAAAAATTAAATATGATATGTATATAAAATTTAATTCACATAAATATGTACATTCTCCAAGATGAATTATTATAATGTTAAGATTTAGAATCTAGGGTTTATTATAATATTTATTATAGTTGAACACTTGAATCATCAAAATGGATTAAACTAGTGAAACCTAGTTTTGATGTCAAAGACAACGTTTTGGATAGCTTTTTTTTTTTTTTTGTTTTTCAAAATTTTCAACTTTGAAATAAATGAATCACAAATTCCAAGTGAATTTCACAAGAAAATCTACCCTAACAAAGTAACAATAAAATGGAAAAATCAATTCAATCAATCTAAATCTTTTATCCCATCTTCTGTGTTATATATATATATATATATATATATATATATATATATATATATATATATATATA
>CANXYC010594558.1:0-14482 GCA_948193065.1 Aleurites moluccanus | reverse complement strand
TTATTTAATTAAATAAAAAGTAATTTATATTAATTTTAAATTAAAATATACAAAAAATAAATAAATAAAATTATGTATGAATATTTTATATATAAAATTATTCACATATATTTTTAAATATTTTAATTTTAATTATTAAATGAAAAATATGAAAATATATATAAAAAAAGAAGTCGACGATATTTTAGAGATTATAGTATTTAAATTCTTGTATTTTGATTCTGTCAATAAATTTGATCATTTTATTTACTTTTTTATTTTTATTAAATTTTAATAAAATAACTAAAAGCACCTCATATTTATATATATAATAAGAGAAAAATAATTTATTTTTAATTATTTTAGTTTTAATGAAATAAAAAATAATAATTTTTTTATTAAATATATAAAAAAAATTTCAAATTTTATAAAAATAAGAAAATAAATTAAATAATTTTATTTATTTTAATTTTAGAAAAGTAAATAGTTAAATAAAAATTAATTATTTAAATTTAATAAAAAGTAATTTTAAATTAAAAATGATATTTATTTTAATTTTAATTAAATAAAATAAGTAATTTTTATTTAGTTATTAATTTATTTTATTTTTTATATATTTAATTAAAAAATAATTTTTTATAAATAAATAAAATTTTAGGGACTAAATTATAATTATCAGTTATTTTTTAATCCATGTGTGGCCTACGGAGGAAAGTCATTGGAAAAAATGATAGGAATTGTAAGTTTTAATAATATTAGGGTTTAAATTATATCTCAAAAAATATTAAAAATCGATGTGTTTCTAAAATTAAATATTAAAATCAAAATTATACCTGATTAAAAAAAGAATGGAGGACAAAATTTTTATTTATCTTGTTTAGGAGTTGAAATTTATCACACTCCAATCTAAAGTGTAAATAATTTTAACTCTTAATAAAGAAAATATCTTTACTTTTATAACTAACTTATTCAAATAAAATAAAATTATTTCAACCCTCTTCTCTTTATTAGTAGTTTAGCCCGAACCCTTACAGCAAGGGCAAGAGAGCAACAATAAAGTAAAGAAATTAAAAAGCAAAGTCCATGCACTTACAATTGTGACATCTATTCTAATTAATTTATCTAAACGATCTCATTTAATATGTTTAGAGTAACTCATGTTTAATTGAAGTGAGGGACACTCTATAGATTTATTTTTATATGAATAGAAATAATATATTTTTGTCTTAGTTAGGGATAATAATTTTACCTGCTTCGTCGAGTTTCCGTCTTGTCCCGTCCCGAATGAAGTAAATAATATCCAACCCATTTAATAAATGAGACATGACAGGTTTTTTATTTTGAATTCGAGTTGGATTTAAGTTGAATTTGAGTAATAATAATATCTTTCCCGTATCCGACCTAATTATATATATTATATATATTTTTCTTTTTTAATATTATATCTATATTTAATTATATATATATATATATTTAGTTTATAATTATTTTTATATGAAATATAAATTATATAATATGGATATGTGAAAAAATACATAAATAAATATATAATTTTAAAGGAAAACTAAATATATATATATATATCATACGTCTCGCTCCGCCCAATCTTGGGATGGAACAAATGACGAAATATATATTTTTTATGGGTTAATTATTATTTGCCCCTGTAAAATAATTCAATACATTAAGTCCCCCTGATTTTTCAAAAATTTACTAACTACTCCCTGACGAATGATCCGTTATACTAATACTATGTTCCGTTCAATTTTTTCGTTAATCAATTCTAAAATGGTCAACAATGGCAGTAAAAAAACAGAAATGCCTTTACATTTTATTTTTAATTAATTATATTCTATTTTTGTTTTAAATTTTTTTTTTTAGGGTTAAAAAATCTATTTTCATATTTTTTTCACAAATTTAAAAATAAAAAATAAAAAAAAATATTTTTTATTTTTTATTTTTAAAAAATAATTTAAGAAGAAATTAAATTATTTCTTCTTAAATTTTTTAATACAAATAAAAAATTTATTTTCATATATTTGACAAATTTGAAAATAAAAAATAAATTTTTTTTTTTTAAAAAAAATTTATTTATTATTTTTTGTTTTCAAATTTTTTATTTTTTAAAAATAAAATAAAAAATATTTTTATTTATTTTATTTCAAAGTTATCAAAAAATATAAAAATATATTTTTTAACCCTAAAATTTTTTTTTAAGTAAAAATAGGATGTAATTAATTAAAAATAAAGGGTAATGACATTTCTCTATTTTTACTGTTTTTGTTAATCATTTTAGAATTAATTAACAGCAAAAATGGACGAAAGGATCTAGTAGTATATCATGACATTCATAAAAGAGAAATTAATGTATTTGATTATTTTACAAAAGAAAATCATAATCAACCCATTTTTTATTTATAAACAAATCAAAGTCAAATTTTATAAAATCTTAAATATGACCCATTGTCATTCTTAATCCTAACTACCTAATAATTTCTCATTTGCGAAAATAATAGAGTCCAACTTCAAATCCTTAAAATGAATGGTAAAATCAACTAAATTGTATTCAATTAGCATTACTAAATGTTGTTTTATTTACTTTCCAAGACAAAAACAAAAATTAATTTGAAACGTGTTTGATAAGTGAGATACGTATATAGTAATATTCTTAAGTTGTTAGTAGAATAAAAAAGAATTAATCAAAGTCAACAAAATCATGCATAGTATTTTTTAAACTTAAGCAAGGTGAGGTTTTGATCAACTTTACCCATTCTTGATGTTAGACTTATATATACCTTATATGTAGAAAAACAAACAATGAGGATTAACTTTTAACTTTATAGCTTATACTATATAATTCCTAACTTGTTAATTTTTATTTTTATTATTATTATTATTATTTATCGGTAACTCAGTTGATTAACTCTCCACATCTATAATCTTCGGATCATGGATTCGAGGCTCCAGGAAAGAAGGAATTTTTGAGAATATGGGGAAAAAAATTTATTATTATTATTGGAAGGAAAATTAAAGAGTAATTTGTTAAATATTTATATTGATAGTGGAATTTATTTAATATTTCATGTATTTATAATTAAATCAATGTCTTTTATAGTACATAGAAAGGTAAATATATATATATAACAATTTTCACGAGGAAAATTAATAAATAGAATAAAAAAAATTCATTTTAAATTAAATAAAAATATTAATTTAATAGAAAATTAAGATTTGACATGATCTATCATTCATTAGTTAGGAACTCAATTTCTAATAATTTTATTATTTAAAATAAAAAAAAAATTATATATATAGTCAATTTCTTCAAACACAAGCATGACTATCGAAATTGAGAAGAAATTGAGGATTGCGTACAAGTAATTAATGAATGTCATTTTTATTAGAGCTTAATCCATCGTTCAAAGTTCCAAAGCCAATATACAATTAGTTAGCCAGCTGATCTAAGAATTAGTTGTTGAAGTTTCAAAAACATTTGTTTGTATTGGTAAATGGTATTTTATGGTAATCCAATTACTAGAAAATTTTTCAAGACCAATTTTATTTTATTTTGTCATATCTTTTTTTATACACCACATTATCTATAAAAAATATTAATTGTTAAAACACTTTTTAAAAAAATTACTGAAACTTATTAAAAAAAATATGAGATAAAAAATGAAATAAAAAATAGAATAAAAAATTCAGATTGAATTTTAAGATATCGATCAAAAATTCTACACAAAATCTTGATAACCCATTCTTATTAAACGGCTACCACTAAGTTTCAAACTTTCATTTTATAGAAAATTTCCAAAAAATCTAAGAAAACATAAAACAAACTATAAAAGTAAAAAATTAAACAAATACAAAGAAAAATAAAGCATAAAAATCTTAAATAAATTAATGTTAACAATTGCTCTTAACTTTAATAATATATTTCAAACTTATCAACCTGCATTATAATAAATAAAATAATTATGCATTAACACTATCAACACGAAAATAAATCAGCCAAGTAAGAATATCATTGGTAAAATAAGTCTAACTAAGAATAATTTTTCTTTACTAACCTTAACCTAACCTATATACATAAATGGACTTGGTCAAAGTCAAGCCACGACGTAATACTAAGCCCTAGCGGCAAATGGCAAGCAACCATGTATTCTTTACATATAACTTATCGATCCGCTACCCAGAGATAATGAGTTAAGGTTCACCAATTCTAACAAAGTATTGCGAAACTGTATTGCAATTTTGGCTTCAATGGCCAGCCAACCTCATTTTGTTCTATTCCCTTTAATGGCACAAGGCCATATGATTCCTGTAATAGACATGGCTAGACTTATTGCTGAGCGTGGAGTGATTGTGAGCTTAGTGACAACTCCTCATAATGCTTCGAGATTTGAAAAAATCATTTATAGAGCTAAAGATTCAGGCCTCTCTATAAATCTTGTACAAATCCCATTTCCTTGCCAAGAAGTTGGTCTCCCAATTGGGTCTGAAAACCTGGATACTCTTCCTTCAAGAGACTTACTAAAGAAATTCTATAATGCACTTGCTAAACTTCAAGAACCATTAGAAACCATTCTTGAAAATGCAAAACCACCTCCAAGTTGCATAATTTCAGATAAATGTCTTTTTTGGACATCAGAAACTGCGAAAAGATTCAAAATTCCGAGAATTGTTTTTCATGGAATGTGTTGCTTCTCACTTTTAAGTGCTCATAATGTAAGTCTTCACAGCGCTCATCTTTCAGTCTCTTCTAGTTTCGAACCCTTTGAGGTTCCTGGAATGCCTCAAAAGTTCAAAGTAACAAGATCTCAACTTCCTGGATCTTTCGTTAGCTTACCAGATTTAGATGATGTTCGAAACAAGATGCAAGAAACTGAATCTACAGCTTATGGGGTAGTAGTTAATAGCTTTGAAGAGCTCGAAAATGGCTGCGAAAATGCATATGAAAAGGCAATAAAGAAAAAAGTATGGTGCATTGGACCAGTTTCGCTATGCAACCAGGAGAATTTAGACAAGTTTGAGAGAGGAAATGAAGCTTCAATTGATGAAAAACAATGTTTAGAATGGCTTGACTCAAAAAATCCAAGGTCAGTTATTTATGCTTCTCTTGGTAGTTTATGTAGACTGGAACCATCACAATTAATGGAATTAGGATTGGGCTTAGAAGCATCTAAGCAACCTTTTATTTGGGTCGCAAAAAGTGGGGAGAAATTCAATGAATTAGAAGAATGGTTTGTGAAGTCCAATTTTGAAGAAAGAATTAAAGGAAGAGGATTACTAATTAAAGGTTGGGCACCACAAGTTCTTATTTTGTCACATCCATCAATTGGAGGATTTTTAACTCATTGTGGTTGGAATTCAACAATTGAAGGTGTTTGTTCTGGTGTGCCAATGATTACTTGGCCTTTATTTGCTGAGCAATTCTTCAATGAGAAGTTAATTGTGGAGATTTTAAAGATTGGTGTCAGAGTTGGAGTTGAGGTTCCTGTAAGATGGGGAGAGGAAGAGAAAGTTGGAGTTTTAGTTAAGAAAGAAGAAGTGGAAATGGCTGTGAATATTTTGATTGATCTTGGAGAAGAAGGTCAAATGAGAAGGAAGAAAGCAAGCGAACTTGGAGAAATGGCAAAGAAAGCTATGGAATTTGGTGGATCTTCTTACCTCAATTTGTCACTCTTAATTCAAGATGTTATGAAGCAACAAATTACTTTGGAGTAAAAATTATAATATATAGTTTCATTATATTATATGCGTCTGTCTTGAAAAAAAAAAAATAAAGTACAAGATTAATTTCTGCACTTTATGTATTGTGAGTGTGAGTAAATGTTCTTGTTCGTTGCTATCTATAATAATAATGAATAATATCAATTTGAATACTTAATGTAGTAAATATTATTAATGGTTTCACTTATTATTTTCATTTATTAGATTTGTTTGCTTTCAAATTATCATTTTGAATTTAAATTTAATCATCAACACCTAAAAGAGAAAAATAATATTATATGATTAATCATAAAATAATTTTACATATTAACAAAAAATTTTAAATGAATTTAATTCAAAACGTTAGATTATGAATTAAATAATAGCAATTTGATATATATACACACTCTATAATTTATATAATTTATTATTATATTTATCTCATAAAATAATTATTATTTGACATAATTAATTGATAAAGTGAAAAATCTAGTTTGGACGACTTACAAAGCTTATTATTAGAAAATATAAAATCTCCAAATGTAATAATCTTGTTCGTAGTCTCAAATACTCAATATCTTTTAATTACAAAAAGGAAATTATAGGCCCGCGTATAACCTTCTCCAATATTTTTTGCTAATTCAAAGGGTGGAAAAGGAAAGCTGCTGAATGTTTCGGGTTGAGGGGGCCGCTGTGTTTTTTTACACAGCAGTCCCTCATGTGACCAGTTTTTGCTACTTAAAAAATTTTAAAAAAATTTTAAAAAATTATATTTTGATAGTGTTTGATATAATAAATCTATTGATGTATTTTTTATTCTAAACAAAAATCATTTGGACTGTTAAAAGTGCATTAGAAATTTTATATATTATATTTAACGGTCTAGATTTAATGCATTTCTAATACATTTTTAGCCGTCCAAATGATTTTTGTTTAGAATGAAAAATATATCAATAAATTCATTATATCAAACACTATCAAAATATAATTTTTTTAAAATTTTTTAAGTAGCAAAAATTGGCCACATGAGGGGCTGCTGTGTAAAAAAACACAGCAGCCCCCCTCAACCCGAATGTTTCAAACTAATGAAAGTTTAATTAGGAAATGGGGAGGTTCTTTCTCAAGAATTAATTACTGACAATTTAATTCTTAACCCTACAGGCTACATCAATGCTCATAGATTCTTGTAGAATGGAAAATGATTACTCAATTCTAATTTTTAATACTCACTGTTCTCGTTAGCTGAGCACGAAATTTAGAGATTTTGAATTGATTCGAATCTTCAAATCAAAAAATAAATAAAAATAAATCACCAAAACTCAAAAAATAATTGGACCTAATCAAAATTGAATTGATATAACGGAACGGTACTGAGAATATTTTGATATCCATATCAAAAATCTAACCGAACTAAATTATACCTAAATTGAATCGAATCTCTACATACCCGAACTGATTAACTAATATATATATATTTATATAATTATAAATTTTCAATATATACATATTTTTGTATTTATACAATTATAAATTTATAATATATGATTTATATACTATTACTTATATATGTATTTTTATTTATATAATTATAAATTTATAATATTTATAATATATATTATAAAATTATATTCAAATATACTAATTTCCAAACTGAATCAAATTGAAATATTTGAATATTCGAAATGAACCAAAAATCTCTGAATTGTAACCGAATACCCAAATCCTCAAATCATCCTTTAGTGACGAATTCAGAATTTTAGGTGAGGGAGTGAAAATTTATAATATATTTTTTTATGAGGTTATATATAAATATGAAAGTTTAATTATAAAAATTTTTAAAGTTAAAAGAGATAAAAATAAAAAGTTAAGGAAAAATATTTAAAAAAAATAAAAATTTTGGAGGATAAATATAAGAAAAAATTAAAAATTATAGGTATAAATTCAAAATAAATTACGAATTAGAGGGTTAGTACTTATAAAATTTTTTAGAATTAAATGGGTAAAACTAAAAAATTAAAAAGATAAATATGAAAAAATAAAAAAAATAACTATTTGTGTCTGCTAATATGCTTAAAGTACTTATTAAAAAAAAATATCGTATTTCTTTATATATGATAAATGTACGTAAAGAAAAAATATTTTTTTTTTGCCCTAAAATTATAAATTTTTTATTTATTATATTTTTAATTAAAAATAGAAAATAATTTCACCTAATTATATATATTTATTTACATCATATGGTTCTATTTATTTTTTGAGATAGTTTATTACCTAGTTTATGAATGAATTTATTATTTTTTATAGTTTATCATCTAATTTATAAATGAACTAGAACGAAGTTGATCCAAAATTTATTATGAGATATTTAGATTGAGATTTCTGAAATTAATAAAATTAATCCAAATTGAGATTGATTGAAATAATTTAAATTGAATTATAAATATATATATAAAATAGACATAAAATTTATAAGAGCTCCCCATTTGACAATTTATTTATTGAGTTTTTTGTCACATAGATTTAATAGTTCACTTGACATAAATTATTGATTAAAAGTAAACATTTATTATTTTATTGAGCAAATTTATGTGTCACATATATGTATAGTTTGATTTGTTATTTTTCTATTTAAATTCTCAATTTTTTACCATTTTCATCCACTTTTTTTTTTCATTTTTATAAAATATTATTCTTATAAATATTTGTGAATTGGATATTATAATAAACATCTATTATAAAAAAAAATATAGCATTACAATATAATTAAAATTACTTAAAACTACAAAAATTAAATAACATTAAAATATAATTAATAATGTATTGCATTTTTTTTTGTCCTCCTTCTTCATCATTTTCTTCTTATTTAATAATTGAATTTTCATGTTTTCCTATGAAAAGAAAAAATTAAAGAAAATAAACATTAAATTATGGTAGACCATCTTTTCCAAAAGTAATAGATTTAAGGTAAAATTCAACTTATCTTAATATACAAATAATTAATTATTTAGATTACTTAAAATGAATTACTACATAATATATAAATAATTAATAAAAATAATTTAATATATATACATCAATATATAAAATATTCTGAAAAATATTAAAATATTAATATAAAATATTATGCAAAGATAAATATATAAAATATTATTTTTATTATATTTATGAAATCTATTAAAATATTAATATCTATATCTCATTATTTATTTATACATTTATTACTCTTATTTAATATCTAAATTCTTATAAAGATGATTGGGAAAATACAGTAAGAATTTCCTAATTATGAGATATTAAATTCGTCAATAACCGAGATTTTATTAATATTTAGATGATTTTTCTTGATAAATAATAATTTTTTTAAAAATTATTTTCATTATTTTAAATATATATTTGCATAAATATTTTTTATTTGAAATTTATAATTATAGATTTTTTTTTTATTTATAATTATTTTATACGAATTATATTCATTTTGTTTTAAAAATATATATATAGCAGGCATTTTAATGCACAGATTCTTAATATTCTTTATTAACAGTTTGTTTTAATTTATTTGTTATTTATCATATTAAAAAAGTAAATAGCTACATGAACATTTATGTTACATATAATTAATTTATTATTATTGTATAAAATAATAATTAAAATAGTAAATAATAATTTACAAAATATTATCATTAATTATGTAAAATTTATTTAATATTTTATGAGAGTTTGTAAGGAGAGAAATATTATTTTTATTTTATAGCTCTACTTGCTTTGCCTTAATAAGAAAGAAACTTATATATGTGTGTTGATATTGAGTTTTTATTATAATTTTGATAGTTTTAATTTATAATATTAACTTGTATTTATTACTTTCAATTTATTAAATTTATTTTTATATTAATTAAAATATAGTAAATTATATAAATAATTTTAAAATTTTATAAAACAATTAATAGAAACCTTGAAAAGAAGGCCTCTTATTTTCTCTTAACTTTAGCCTTAATATATAGTATATAGATTTATTAACTTTTTTTTGAAATTAGTGTATAGATTTGTTAATTAAGAATAAAAGAAAAAATGTAACATTAAATTTTATTAATTATAATTAAATATTTAACTAATTATTTTAATCATAAAATATATGTGAAAATTAACTATTAATTAATTCTCTTATTAACTTGGAATCCATAAAAAAAAATATTTAAGTGAATTTAGTTGATTATGTCATATTATGAACTACAATAGTGATTTGATATTTGAGCATGTTAATTATAATACATATTTTATTATTTTGATAGTTAATTATTATATTTACTTCATGAGATAGTTATTATTTAATTATAATTATTATTAATTAATTTATAATTTTACGTGATGAACTAAAATCACCTAAAATTTTTTTCATAAAAAAAAAAAGGCCATGTTCCACATGGTTAACTCTCTCCTTCCATTTTAGACTGAGTGAATCTCATGCACAAGACAATCTTGTCCAATGCAGTTTAGTATAGTTATTGGACATGGAAGAGGAATAATAATAATAAATAATTAACAAAACACATAAAGATAGCTTATTATTTTGTGATTTTTGGTATCAAATAATATTCTTATGCATTTTTCAAGATCCCCATATATGTCACCAACTTTCACCATTTCCTTTTCATATTCACTACTTTCACAATTAAAATTACTAAAAAATTAATTTTAAAAACTTTTAATATAATTTTCAACCGATTTATCATTAAATTAAATCATTAATTCAACACATGAAATCAATAAATCGATTAACAGACTGATTTAATAATATGAATCTGATTTGAAAACACTGATACTCAATAATCTCAATTCAACCCTAAATATTCACTAAACATGAAGAAGGATAAGTTATTGAGAAATCTTGGCATAATTCAAATCAGCATTAATTAGCCATTGTTGCCCTAATTAAACCCATATAAACAACTATTTACTATAGGTATTTGATGATTAATCAAAATTAGGGGTATTTAACTCAATATCTTATAGCCACTGTCTTTAATTAATCAGAATTTTATATTGAGTATGACATAAAGGCGAAAAACTCTTTTAGCGTTTATTCTTTTCATTCAAAAAATTTAGATTTGAAATTTTATTTTAAAGAGAATAGCTTCTAACCACTTAAAATTAGGGAAATTAATTAAAAGCCTTTCTAAAAGGCATTACGCAATCAAATTAAAAAGGGTATCTAACAATTCTATATTTGAGAGAACAAAAGAATAATACTGCTGGTGTCACCAAGAATATGAAATCTCACTCAGACTTGAAAAGGCTAAACAATATATTAAAGAAATGAGCCTACCCTATTTTAATTTATTTATTTCTTTTTTTTTCTTTTTAATTTGAGAATGAGAAATGGACCTACCTCAAACAGAATAATGTATAGTGGGTATGATTTCCATTTAAATCACACCATAGTACATATATATGTTTCTTCAACATAAAAAGTTAAAAACACAATACCATTCCACATGGCAAAGCAGCCTTATAAGACTAAATGAAAAATTCTTGCTTATATTAAATACATACATCAATTGAATGAAATAAAAATAAAAAAAATTATTAGGTAAAACAGGAATATACTCCTCTTACTCATATTATCTAAAAACAGATAAAACAAAGAATATCATTGATATTTTTTCACTAGTAAAAAATACAATTTATAGCATATATCATTAACTAAATTTCTGAAATAATTATTTTTTTTTTATAATTCCATGTATCGAGCTAACCTTCACTGTTTCTATTGACAAAATTTATAATAATCAGTACTTTTGTTATTTTTAAATTGAATTTATTTTTCTTTTTATAATTAGATGAGTTATTTTTATTTAAGGTATTTAAATCTCGATATTCATTCAGGTGTAGAGATGAAAATTTTGTAAATTTATTGAATAGAGGTAATAATTTTGCCTCACTTCTATAAGTGCATGAGACTCTAAGCAAATAGTTTTCCCCTTAAAATAAATTGAAAAGTCAATTATATAGTACTATGAGAATAAAAATATAATGGGGGTTAAGGACATTGATTAATTATTAATGGAGGAAATTAATAAGAAATATAATGAAAAGAACAGTTGTATAAAGAAGGTGGCAATGGCATATCCGTTGGAAGATGCTAAAACATGCAACTTCTATTGCACTCTCTATACTTTTCTTACTTTTTGGTTTCTTTTTTAACCAAAAGTGACCAACACACTAAACACTACTATAGTTAAGTCATATCAGCCATTTATTTCTCTACTGACCTTAACACAAAACAAACTCAAAACCTATATCAACCAACACAAGTTTCATTTCCAAACCCTCTTTTCACCAACACCTTCCCTTTCTGTGATCATTTAGCGCTCTCCGGCCACCCCTATATGGGGGATGGCTCGGCGATTTCATATACGATAATGGGTGTGATGTGAAATTTGTTGTGTTTTTTTCCATCCCCATTTCAGCAATTCTTAATTTATGGAGGAAGCAATAACGGGAGGTGGTTTCTCTCTTGTAGGGCAACTTCGGTACTTTGGCATTTTCAGTTTCTCTAGAGAATCTCTCTTTTGCTAGCAGCTAGCTTCATGCAAGAGTGGGACTTTGGAGGAAACTTTTACAAGGGCGAGTCAGATTAATTATATCATATATAGATAAATCTGTTCTTTTCTTCTCTTTTCTTTTTTGTGGGTGATATGATTAATCTATGTTTCGTATATGATTAATCATGTGTATAGGCCTGTGGCCTAAGTTAATTAGTTTGTGTTGCTGAAATTCTACTTTTGTATGAGTTAATGTTTGAGCATATTGCTTCTGGCTTAGTGGCTTGGCTTTTGTTAGTTTTCGTAGAGAAATCTTAAGTGAGCTAGTGTTCTTTCTATTTTTATTAATATTATTAATTGAGTTCTCATCGGAGTCTAAATTCATAATTTTTCAATCTTGAAATTAATTTCAGAATCATTAAATAAAAAATTATTAATAAAAAGTGGATATTTTGATGATTTAAATAGAAAAAAATAGAAATTTCAACAAAAAATTTCATAAATCGATTAAATAAAATTTTTCTTATAAAATTATTACTTTTTATCTATCACTTGAAATATTAATTATTCAAATTAATTAAATAAAACTTTTATTATTATATTAATTTTAATAATTTATATATAATTTTTTTTATATATCTGGGTTTTTCTTTTCACCCCGTTGCAACTGAGATATGATCGCTATAGTTAATTAACCTTATCCATTTCCTTGGATAGATAAACCTCACATCAAATAAAATGACTCCATAATCCCCACAAACTTGTACCTATTATCATGAATGAATAGACTGCTTGTTTTTTTTTATTATTTTTTTAAATTATTAGATAGGATGAAAATATATTTTTTATATTCACATAAAGACACGAAATTGTGAAAAAATGAGTTTAATTTGGTATAGTTTTTCATAGGGACTTTAAAAAGAAATAGTAGCATTTGGAAGTTTATTTACCTTATAAAGGGCTGCCATTAAAGCTTCAACCCAAAATTGGAAAGGTAAATCTGCTTTTAAAAGCATAGATCTAACGACATTTAATAAGGTTCTATATATTCGTTTAGCATGGCCATTTTATTGAGGTGTTTGTGGACATGAGAATTGAAACATAATTCCTGAATTTTTGAAAAGATTTTCAAAATTTTTGTTTTAAAATTCATCACCACTATCGCATTGAAAACGTTTGATTTTAAGTGGGAATTGATTTTCAACCATTGTCTTAAATTGAACAAACTTGGAAAACACTTCACTTTTGTAATGAATAGGATGCAAAATTTACTATAATCGTCTAAGAATAAAACATAATATTTATAACCAGAAAAAGATTTAATAGGAGAAGTCCAAACGTCAGAATGAATTAATTCAAAAGGTGCATTGGTTACACTAGAAGAATCAGAAAAATGGAGCTTTATATGCTTCCCGAGTTGACAAGAATGACAAACAGTGTTAACTTTTCCTACTCTAAAAAGAGTTGGATTATTTTGAAAAAACTTTGACAAGATAACTGAACCTGGATGTGCAAGCCGTTGGTGTCACAAATTAGAAAAGGCGATGGACGCCACCAGTGCATGATGAGAGTATGGAGAGGCGGTAGTATCAGAAAATGGGTATAGGGGACCTCGACTATTACAGCGATATAGAGCTTTCTGAGTTTGAAGGTCCTTCACGGAAAAACCATTGGAATTGAAATTAAAAGAACAAAAATTATCAGTTGTAAATTGACGAATGGAAATCAAGTTTTTACAAATAGATGGAACAACTAAAACATTTCTAAGTAAAAACTTAGAAAAATGGGTTGAAAGAGTTTTATGGCTAATGTGTGTGATATCAAGTTGTGTACCATTACCTACTTGAACCTTATCAGGACCTTTATACGGTAAACAAAATTCTAAATTACCTGGATTGTTGGTCATATGGTGAGAAGCTCTTGTATCATTATGCCATGTGGGACTAGGATATATTGAATTAGTGACATGAACACCTGCAAAGGGGTTAGGCAAAGAGAGATTGCGAATGGGACAGTGTTTGGCAGAGTGGTTAAACTCATCACAGATCTGACACTGTATAGGAGGATCACCTAATATTGAGGGAGAGGAATTGGAGGTTGGAAGATTGGATCGAGGTGAAGGGTTGTAGTAACGTCCACGGGTGGGGTTTGAAGATTGAAAATGTGGTCTAGTATTAGTGCTATAAGAATTGTACCTTGCAGTTTGATTAGACCATTGTTGATTACCTCGTCCAAAGTTACCTCTAGCA
>CANXYC010594417.1:0-45431 GCA_948193065.1 Aleurites moluccanus | reverse complement strand
TTATTGTATAATGTTCATATCTTACTGAGTTGAAGGCTCACTCATCTTCTGTGGATTTCAGGTGATAGCATAGCTCGTGAGGGAGCTAATAGAGAGGATCGTGCTTCTTGACTTGTTTATTCCAAGAAGCTTCATTGTAATTATTCTTTTGAGATATTTTGTATATTTATTAATGGTATTATGATACAATATGTATTGGAATATACTCTAGAGCTCCGTAGTTAGTCTTTCGAGAATACTAGAATATTTTGATGTATGATTATTACCTTTTTGGGTACTCTTGTTCCTCAGTGATGTGAGATGTCTCTTTTGATCATTAAAGAACAAGAGAAAGATATGAAATGGTAATAGAAAGATATAACTGATTTTGATTATATGTATGAACATGATAGATGTATGGTAAAATATGATATGGCAATCTATTTGATGTTGATGAGATTTATGTTTTGTGAGTTCTACGGGTTTATGGTGGCCTTAAGCCTACCCTTGCCCTAGGACCGTCGCACCACTGGAGTTGGGGTGTGACATAAAGAAGCATGACCATAATTATCCAACTCATGATTTGGAGATGACAATTATGGTATTCACATTTAAAATATGAAGATACTACTTGTATAGTGAGAAATGTGAAATATATACTAACCATAAGAGCCTACAATATATTCTACAATAAAAAGACTTGAATTTGTTGTAGCAGAGATGGGTTGAACTATTAAAAGATTATGATTGTCAGATAATGTATCATCCAGAAAAAGCTAATGTGGTGGTTGATGCATTGAGCAGAAAGTCAATGGGAAGTCTATCTTATATTACAATTTTGAGAAAACCATTGATTAGTGAGATGAAAGAATTATTTGATATGGGAGTTCAACTAGAATTAGGGACCCAGGATCAAAACCAGGCTCTAATAGCCCAATTCCATATAAAGCCATTGTTACATGAAGAAATTAAAGCTACACAGAACATGGATCCACAAATAATAAAGCTAAAGGAAGATGTCCAAGCAAGGAAGACTCTTGAATTTATAGTTGATAATGGTATATTAAGATGTGGGAAACAGTTATGTGTTCCAGATGTGGATGGCTTTAAAGAACAGATTATGAAGGAGATGCATTATGCACCTTATAATGTTCATCTCGGGGTAACTAAAATGTATTATAACATAAAGGAGCATTATTGGTTGCCTAATATGAAATGGGATGTGGCTTTATTTGTATCTATATGCTTAGTATGTAAGCAGGTGAAATTTGAACATCAAAAGCCATCAGGATTGCTACAAGAAATAGCATTACTAGAATGAAAAATGAGAATAGGTGACTATGGATTTTGTAGTGGACTTCCCGAGAACACCTCGAGGATATGATTCAATTTGGGTGATAGTTAATCGTTTAACTAAATCAACTCATTTTCTGGAGGTGAAAACTAGTTATTCATATGCTCAATATGCTCAGTTATATGTTGATAAGATTGTACGGTTGCATGGTGTACCTTTAACTATAATATCAAATTGGGGAACTTAATTCACATCATGATTCTAGCAAAAATTTCAAGAATCATTGGGAACTCAACTGCAATTCAGTAAAACTTTCCATCCATACACTGATAGGCAAACAAAACTTACTATTCAGACTTTAGAAGATATGCTCCGATTATGTGTACTTGATTTTGGAGAGAATTGGGATAGATATTTTCCATTGATCAAGTTTGCTTATAACAACATTTATCATTCTTCCATTGGGATGGCACCATACGAGGCCTTATATGGAAGGAAATGTAGATCACCTGTTTATTGGGTAAAACTAGGGCAAAAATATTTGAAAGACCCTGACTTAATTAAAGAGAGACGAAGAAAGCTCCTATCATCAAGGAATAAACGAAGACCGCCTTTAGCCGATAGAAAAGCTATGCAGATCTGAAGTGAAAAGATGTGTAATTTATAGTAAGAGATAATGTATTCCTTAAGATATCAACGTTGAAAGGTGTCATATAATTTTGTAAAAAGGAAAAGCTCTCACCAAGATATATTGGATCATTTGAGATATTAGATAAAGCCAACAATGTATCCTACTGATTGACACTTCCTCCTAATTTGAGCCATGTATATCTAGTGTTCCATGTATCGATGCTATAAAAATATATACTAGATCCATTACATATTCTGCAACCATAAGCCATTGAGATAGATGAAGACTTGACCTATGAAGAAATGCCTTTTAAGATCATAGATCGTCAAGTTCGATAGCTACAAAATAAAGAAATCCCAAAAGTTAAAGTGTTATGGAAAAATCATTTGATGGAAGAGTGTACATGGAAAAAGCGAGCATGATATGTAAACTAGATAATCACAACTATTTCAATAATGAGGTACGTATAGTTAAAAATTTGAGGAAAAATTTTATTTAAGGGAGTAGAGTGTAACACCCTAAAATTTCCATAATTGCATAAAGGACCCTATAAATGAGTATTAATAAGTTTATGATTTTTAATTAAATAAATAATTTATAAATAATCAATTAAATTCTTATAATCTTAACTTAGAACCTTAAATACCTTATTAAAAATAGAATTTCTTGGAAATGCCATTGAAATCCCAATTGAAAGTGAAATGGAAATTATGGAAAGTATTAGTGTTATAAATTAAAGTAGTATAAAAGTATAATTATAGAAAAATAATAGGATCAATTTATAAATACCAAAACTTGAGGGCCAAAGTGCAAATATCTATAAAATTTTATGGATAGAAAAATTAGCCCTTTTCTTCTTCCACCACCCTTTAGGCCGAACCAATACCTCCATTCTCCCCCTTCATTTTTTTATCAAACTTCTATCAAAATTCAACCACCTAATCACTTCCAAACTTGAATCCAATAAAAACTACATATAATTCTAAACTGAATTACATTATTACTATCAAAATTCTACCCAAAAATCAAAAGGAAAAATGAAATCTAACAAGAAGGAAGAATTAGGATTTTGCTTTTATTAAGGTAAAAATTGTTTCTTTTGATTTCTTTTTACTATATATGAGTTGTATGATAAATATAATGATAGATATTAGTAAATAATTATATATGTAAGAAGATAGGAAAAGATTGGTTTCCATTAGGGTTTATGTAAAATCTTAAATTTTGTATTATATGGAATTAATTCATTTTGAGTTTAGAATCAAGTTTTTCATGCCAAAATTAGTCTAAAACAAAGGAATTTCATCTTGTAGCATCAAAAGGAAATGGAAAGGATAATGAAAGAGGTGAAGAAGGATATTTTTGCCTATTATAGAAATTAAAGATTCCAAAGGGATTTTGGCTCAACAAAGCACCTAGGTGAATTATAAATTTGCTATTATGCCTTAAAATTTTCATATTATGAATTATGTAAACCTTTCTCCTCACCCCACCATGTTGGCATAATCATTCCCTAGGCCCTCCCTTTGGTTTTTAATTATTTTTCAACCTAATTTTAACTCCATTCCATTGGGTTTCTAATTAGTTTAAATACTTATTTCCTTGTTGAGATTGTGTACTTATTGATTGATAAATTGGTCTTGAAGAAAATAACATAAAACCTTACCAAATTGCTATTGAAATTTTGAACATCAAATGTTTGACAAAATACCCCAATGAATCTTTGGCTTGCCTATCAAATGAGTACTAATTTCGCTAGCGTAAATGAGTACCAATTTTGTCAATGTAACTTACCGCGTTGACACCTACAGTACCTAAATCTTAACTTGACCTAATGATATTGAACTATAATTTTATTGTTATATCTTATTGTTTATTAATTCATTGATTCATTATTTGTTCATTAGAAACTTGATGAACCTATTAGTTAATTGATTGATCCATATTGGTTTCTATTATTTCTATTGTATATTTGCTTTCATACTTGATTCCTATTGCTTCATTCATATGCTTAAATGATATAGTTACCTTCCGATGGGGTAGTGGATGAATACCATCGGTATTATGCACAATATATTATTATTATACGGGGACCCTTGCTAGGAAAGGGTTATTATCCTAGCTATAAGGTCTTATTAACCTTATATCATTATCATTGGATTGGATATGCTACCAAACTGTAGCATTTTATTTATGTGTTTACATGCTCTTTAATATGGCATATTTTACTATTATGATCTTATATTCATTCATCATACCTTTTAATTATTCCATTTATTGATCTAATTGGTATTCCATGCCTAATATGCTTTATTGGCTTACTTACCTTGTAACCTATTGTTTTGAACCTGATTGACCATTTGGTGGGCTATCCTATTTGATTACTTAACTTTATGTGTATAATGACATATTTATGACTCACTGAGTATTATATACTCATTCTTTAGTGGTTTTATATTTTTTATGCACAAAGTAGAATAATTGTGGTTCCAAGATTTCCTTCATCTGCTATTGGGACGAGACTTTTGTCATGTAATGTCCTATAAGAGTATTTCCTATTTTGTACTCTTAAAATACTCCATGGTTATGTTAGTATGGTTATATAATAACTCTTTTGTTTGGTTATGTAAGTTAAATGTCTATGGTATATTATATAAGTAAAATAAGTTTTAATGTTGAATATATGTTGTGTTACTTGGATAATAATTAATGGTAATGAATTAGTATGATATAATGTGGATTGTATTGGATTGAATGGATGTGATAGCAGGGTGTTCTACTGGTGTTGGTAGTATAATTGTTCCCACATCTTAGGATCATCATATTCTAATTTTGGGACATGACACAAAAGATTACAATACACTCCTAAATAATAGAAAAGTCTCATATATTACTATATTTTTTAATTTGAAAAAAGTGCTAGACTAAAGAAAATTAATAATTTATGTAATGAAAATAGTTAATGAAATCTTTTAATATTTGTAACTGCGGGCCCGAAACTATGTCCAAATAACATGTTATTTTATGGTTTAACCACAACCTAAAACAGTTAACCCAAATTATTTAGATAGTATACTAAGTGGGCCTATATAAATTATTTTTCATTTCCCTTCACTTTCGAGATCTTTTCTCCTGCTTGTGACATGCTAGCTTAAGTTTCTCAAACTAGCAAATCACCTAACTATACATCATCATTGCAACTAAACTAGTTCACATTTTACAACTGGACTTAAGCTATTAGTTTAGACTGATTGGCCTTGAGTATTGTGTCTCACTAGTGCCCTTGACGACTTCATCTTGTGCTTTGCTCCATAGTTAACTCTTTCCCTTTAGGCCCACGAGCTCCATACAATCTTACTCCAAGATGACTCTGATAGCATTTGTAACGGTCTGACCTTAAACTCTATTCAAATAACTATAATATTCTAGAAGAATGTACGGATTCAAGTAGACCAGAACTGTGGATATTAAGTTAATTGAAGAGTAAATAAGTCAAATTGGTTTAAGGAAAGTATAAAAAGGAAATTTAAGGAAAATCTTTTCCGAAAAATAATAAGAACGATAATAAACTGTATTATTGATAATTGATTTTTAAGAAGTTCTTTACCAGAATTGATTGAGGATACTCTAAGTTAGGATTTTAAACTATCAAGAAAAAATAATTTGAGAAATAATATGAAGAAAAAAAGGCAAATGGATAGTGAAGAAAAAGGAAGTAAAGAGAAAATTTTATTTTGGAGAATTTGTTGGTTCTTGATTTTTAATTAATTTTCAACAGATTCTTTATCCAATTTTCTTTTATACAACTTGGATTATATAGATTATGGGCTAATTAGAAATAAATTGAAAGGAAAATGATATTAAAGGTAATTAGAGATAGATATAAATGTAAATTTTCAATTTTAGAGTTTTACCGAAATAAGTTTGAAATAAAAATTCTTAGCTATTTAAGTTAATTAATTCAATTGAGATGAGGTATAATAGGAAATGTAAGGTTCCATAGACTTTAATGGAGGAAATTTAAGGACTTAATTGAAAAGAATTTAAAAGAATTGTGATTACAAATATAAATATGGAAAATTTTAGGTCAAAGTCTAAATAACACAAGTTGTGAGACCCACCAAGAAAATATCTATTTACACTAAATTTTCTAGAGAATTCATGTATTTTGTCCCAATGTTGGCCAGCTATAGTGATAAGGAAGGATAGATTTTTAATTGAGATTTTTTCACTAATTTATGGAAATTTGACTTGTAAGAGAAAGAAAAAGAGGCTTTATCTAAAGTAAGGTTCTTAACTTGGTTCTTTAATATATTCTATAAGTATTATAGCTAGAATAGTTAATGAATTGAATTAATTGAATTATTTAATCAAAGGAATATGAAAGAAGTTAAAGGATAAATTAGAGTTTTAAACAATTCTGGAAATAGTTTAGGTCAGAAAGTTATAGTACAGATTTTATGGAATTAATGAATGAATTTAGGAAAGTACAAATATGAAAGTTGTAGAAATATGTGTTATGTATATTCCTATAAAAGAAATTTATGAAATTCAAAGTGAATAAGGAGATATTAAGTAAAGACTGTGACTGGCTCGGATATAGAATTTCTTAAAATGACTATTGTGTTTTTATTTTGGAGAACGTTAGAGATTGAATTAGGTAAAGTATTCAACATAAAAAATATTCATTTATATATTATCTAGAGGCTTGTAAAATATTTTTACCATTGGATATATAGTTTAAGAGATATTAAGCTATAAGTTTGACCTGTCCAGATTGACAGATAAACAGGAAAGGGGTATGGTTTTCTGTTGATATGAGGACCTTAAATTTTGAATTAGTAAAAGAGTTAAACATTAAAAAAATGTTCCTTTATATATGATATAAGTGTATATAAAATTATTTTGTATTTTAATTAACACAGCCTAAGTTATAGGTATGGAAATTAAGTCTACCTGAATATGAACTGTAGGATAGTAGGTATAAATTTGACAAATTATTGAGAATGGTGTAGTAATCAGATTAATCTAAAACTTGAATAAGTAATAGTCTCCTATGTCTAGTTTAAGTAAAAAATATATATATATTAAAATTGGATAAGTTTAGAAAGAGATATGGGAAATAAAATACAGGCTGTCAGTAAGGATTTTCATATAGGTAAACCCTATAAATTGGGGATTTTATAAATTTCTTAAATATAAGTATAATTAATGTAATTTCATATTAATTGGTATTTAAATTGAAATTAATTGGATATGTATTATCAAGAATGAATAAAAGACATGATGAGAACTATGAATGCTAGGGCATTGGATCAAGGAAAAAGGAAATGAGAAATATAAAGGTTAAAGGCTAAGGTGAGTTAACTATACATCATTGTGCTTGTTCCTTGTCATAACATAATTTATTGAGTTTAAATGAACTTTATTCCTTGATGACTAAATGCTTCATTGTTATAGCCATTGAATAACCAAGCCTAAATTGATCTATTTCTATAGAATTGTTATTGAGATTGAATTACTTATTGTATTGCTAATCTTGAGAATCTGAATTGTGACATCTAAGTTTACTGCCTATGTGGACCTAACAGAGCTACCGTACTGACAGGATAGTATGTAAATACTATCAGCATTGTGCATAATGGATTTTTTTTATACTGTTTACCCTAGCTAGAAAGGGACTTATCCTAGCCATAAGGTCTGGCCCGCCTTATGTATTTTATATGAGATATGTATATTGTTATACATGTTAAGGCCATTTATCTGTCACTTCCACATACAGATATGTTACATGTCTTTCATCACTAACACTTTCTGTTATTGACTTATTTATTTTTTATACTGCCCTAAAATTGATGCCCATTCTTGCCTCTGGAATAAATGTTGTGTAATACCCTATAATTAATACTATTCATTTCATTTCTTTATTGTTACCAAACCCTATATGTTTAATGATATATATTTAACTCACTGAGTGTTATACTCACCTCGTGGTTCCTTATCATTTTACAAGAATAAGATGGTAAAAGTTGTTCCCAAGTCATTTTCTTTTCTTCGCACTTGGGACAACTGAAGACTCTAATGTATATTTTATTTTTATAGAGTTAGTAATTTTATACTCTAGAGTTTCATGGGGTATAATCCAAGGTATAGATAGTTCTGATTGACTTTATATGTGTATTATCATACGAACACAGTTTACTTAACATGTGTAAGTGTGAATGATACGAAAATGTGATATGACCTGTTACTAGAATTTTAATAGATAATTAATGTAAAATGAGTAAAGAGTAATAAAAGATAATGATAATGATAGCGATAAGAAAAATGGTAACAATAATGATAATGTTAAATGTAAGTAAGCTATTAAGTAATAATGTGAAAGAAAAATACAGAAGTGTGATATATGCCTACCTGAACTATGGAGTTGAGGATATAAGAATGGTGTATATTGGGAGTGTATTTTCTATACAGGTTGAGAATTTTGAAAAATTATTGAAATATGAATTTGGTACTATTCATATTGGGAATTAGATTAAAAATACAAAAGAGACTCTGTCAAAATTTTCGTAAGACTAATAATTGTTAAACGAAGTTTAAATATTACTAAATGAGTTTAAGTATGAATAACTGATGATTGACATGTTTAAAGGTTCTATGGGTGTCTGGTGACTTTAGATTTACTCGTGCTCTAGGACCGTCACATCTCCTACAGTGGAACGTGACAATAACCTACTATTTTATGATTCAATCTTGGCCTAAAATGGTTAAAACCTAAGTTATTTAGATATTACAAAGGTTTTGAAAAATTATATCGGTTTTGCCGATGAGACCAAGAAAACAAAAAATCTATCTCCAGGCCAGTCCAGTAAGAGATTATTTACCTGGACTCCCTAATCTGGGGAAAAACCCAAAAATCTGGCCCTGTTTCTAGTGATTCGAATGACTCAGTTCGAATTATCCGAGTAAAATGGGTTAAGGTCTTTATTTTTTTCTTCCATTGTTGGTAAAAAGCGATGTTGTTTTTATCGGAATCCCTACTTTCACACAACCAAAAAAGCAACCAAACAGAAATTCAAACAGAAAAATCCACATAGGAAGCAAATAAGTAAATCATATTACATAATGAAAAAATGAAAAAGAAACTAACTAATGAAAAATTTAAAATCACTAAAACTATTTGTAAGGATTTCTTCCATTTGCTACACCGCATCTCCGTCTCGCTCGGTGTCGATTCACCGATCCACCTGCTCCTTCTCTACACAACCATTGATTTTGTAGAAATATTGACAATCAAAGAAGCCCATATGTGTGCACGTTAGTTATGTTTTTCATTTCCTTTTGCTCTGAGTTGAAGAATAAATTAAATAAAATTGGTGTTTTACAAGTTTGAGATTCGACATTTTTTGATGAAGTGTTGCTTGAAATTAGGAAATCAGTGGCTAACACAGATTATGAACGTTATTATAAGTTCACCATGAAAAAGAATAGAAGCAAGCAAAGAAAAAGAAAACATATTGGAATTTGATAAATATGCTGCACACTTCTTATGTCACGTATAGAATAGAAAATAGGTTTTGAAAATCAAAAGGAGTTATAAGGTTATTAATGGGTTTAGATGAGTTGGCGAAAACATTTAATTAATGTAATTTAGGTGGAATTGGTGAAGGCTTTAATGTGAAAAACATTTAATATAAGGTCATCAATAAAATAAAATATATTTTATTATAACTAATAAGCAATATACGTACAGTAAAACTTCTGTAAATTAATATTTATAAAATTAATAATCTCTATTATATAATACTTTTATATTATTCTAATTTAAATTAATTAATTAAATTAATAATTTTGATAAATTAATAAGATAATTTTTAAAAATTTTTTTTTACATAATTATATGATTTTATTCATATTATAAATTAATAATTTACTAATATTACACATATAATAGATTATAATATATATTTTATTAAATATACTCTCAAAACTATTTTAAATCTAAGTAATTACATCAACATATTTTTTTTACTTCATTTAATTCATATTCAATTTATCATTTTTTTTTCAATTCATTTAGTTCTTATTCAATTGATCACATATTTTTTTTGTTCCATTTCAATTAATTCATATTAAATTGATTATATTTTTTTATTCAATTCATTTAATTCATATTGAATTGATTATAAAATTACTAAAATATAATGAGTTTTTAGTTGATTAAACATATATTTGTTGAAGTGTAAATATTATCTTTAAATTAATAAATTATTAATTTATCGATTAATTAATATCATATTTAATTAATAAAATTTATGAATCTAAATGATATTATATTAATTTATAGAGGTTATATATATATATATATATTATAATTAATATTAAAATTTTTGTAATTTTTATGTTAATTAAATTTTATATTTGTGTGAATTAATGTTAATATAAATTAATATTAGAATTCTTTACTAAATAAATTAATATTAGAATTTTAGTAATTAAATTAATACTAATTAAATTCATACTAATTATATTTAATGTTAGAATTCTAAAATTTTTAGTTTAGGATAAAAACAATAAAATAAGGCATTATATAATAAAGTTTATATTTTTATATTATATAATATTAATTTAATACCTTCCTATTTAATTTTGATTTGATTGATTTAATTTCGGTTGAATTTCTGACTTATGATCCTCTATTTTCACTGATTTTTAATCCATATCGAATATGAAAATCACGAATAATATTGAGTCAGTCTATATAATTTTTTTTTTATTTTTTTTTATATATTTTTAATATAAAATATTTTCTCCTATTTATGACATGCTAGCTTAAACTCCTCAATTTAGTAGGTCACCTGACTATATCTTGTAAATTCTTATGAATGAGGAAAGTGAATCCTATGCTTTTCTTTTACTGTATTTTTTTTATTAAAAAGACATGAAGTAAGAACAGTGAAAGCTTTTCTTTTTCACAATTCTAATTTTTTTAATGATCAATTAACTTCAATGTTTTTAATTATGATTGAATAATGAGTAAATTATTATAGAACTTTATAAAATTTGACCCTCCAAACAAAATCTTACTAAATTCATCATTGCTTCTTTTATACCCTGAAATGGTAAGAATATTTTATTTTTAAAGGGAAGGGGAGAGAATATCGGTAAAACAATTACAAATCTTTTACCAGCTAGTGTACAACATATTATTCTATTATAGTTATAGAAAGAGTTTATTGCAGAGCATTTTAGTCTATCAAATTTTTACATATTTAATAGCTTGTAGTCCTTACAAATGAGAAATTATATAATATAATGGTGTTTTTAATTAGATATTCTATTTAGAATGACAATTTAATAAAATAATGATATGTGATATAATAATTAAAGATTAAATTAATTTTTCTCTCACATCATTAATAACTTTTAACATTGATTAAATCACATGTCATTATTCCAACATTGATTTTGAAGATAAGCATGGCCTTAAGAAATTCATTAACCTTTTGGTATTGACAATTCTTCAAGTTTTAGTATATTGGAAATAATTCTATTAATTTTTGTTATTTTAGGAAATATTTTTTTTTATTCTTTTTGAGAATTGTCCTATATTTATTATATTATTGGTTGATCATATTTATTTAATTTAAACATTTGAACAATTATAAATAAGAAAATAAAATGTATTATACATATATATATATATTTAAAGAGAACAAGTTATACAGTAATACTAGAGTTATCTATAAAGATGTAGGATTTTCGAGTTCAAGTTAATTGGAGCTTAATTTTGCAAAACATGCATGATCAATCTTTGGCAAGCTATATAAAATTATGTTACACAACAACAAACAATAAAGTTAGTGGGAAAAACTTTAGCAATAAAATCATTAGTTAAAAACTACATGCATTAGTAACATAAAAAGTTGCTTTAGAAACGTAATATATAACAACATAAAAATTGTTGTCAAAATGCTGATATACAAATCATATTCTTTCATGTTTTATTTTTCTTTTTGAATATTGAATAAGAGAGATTATTCACTAGTAGAACTTGAAATTTGCATAATTATGTATTTGGTATACATGCCAATTATAAATCATACAAGTTCTTTTACAAAAAAAAAATGTTGCTTTTGAAAATCTCAAGGTAGCAAACTAAATTATGTTACAAAAAATTTATAATTTCAACTTTTTAGCTATATGATGTAACTTGTTTTCTACTACTACAAACTTATAGCAAAATTTTTATACTTTTATCAGCAAAAATGTCTGCTGCTAATTCTAATATTCCTCATAGTGTTACCATATATTGATATAAAAGAAAAAGAAAACCTATCTCTAACCTTAACTCCCGACACATCAAATCGAAGGTCTTCCACAAGCAGTGAGCATATAAGGGAAAAAGAGGGGCCGCCGTATGAAATGGAATGTTAACAGCTTTATATTTTCTTCCAATCGTACAAACATGTTATTGTTAATAGCACGAACTTTGGTACTATAGCTGTAATTGGTTATGGGGGACCCAAAACTAAAGATCCCATTGACATTAATTAAGTGCTACTCCAAGGATCCCAGGAGAGGGCTACCCAAGCCAAGCTCTTAATAAAACCATATTTCCTTTGACCTACATTATTGGTTTGCTCATGCACTATAGTTGTTGGAAAACATGTCGGGTCGCCTATGACAGATGATTCAAACCCATGATCCATAATAAAATAAAATAAAATAAGGATAACTACATAGCAGTTATTCCACGTTATTTGAAATAACATGGTTTATCAAACGGTTGATGAGAATGAGAAAATAAAAAGTTCCAAAGGATTTCTCTCCAACTATCTCTATATTATTGGTAGAAGAAACATAAATAAATAGGATTATGACTCTTAGTGATTTCCCGGTGATTTCACTATTGAATCGTATATATATATATATATATATATCTTGCGGATCATCAAGAGTCACAATCCTCTATTTTTTTTTTTTTAATTCTGGTGTATTATAACAGTAGTATCAGAGTCTTATTTTTTATGATTTTGTGAGAAATTTGTTTAGCTATGATGAATACATGATCAATTGATGATATATTATGCCTATGTCATAATTTTTAGAAAGTAGTTTTTATCTTAATTTTTCACTATTATTTTTGGGAATAATCTTATGATGTTGATATATTTATAGCGTTAAATTGATAATAATAAAATAATCTTTTAGTTCATCAATTTTAGTTTAGAATTAACTAAAGTGTATGTTAATGGATTATTTTTCTTAGAGATAAATTCTTTAGAACGTTAACTAAAGTTCCCTAGGCTTCTAAGGTAAAACAATTAATTGTTTGCTGTCATAGTTGCAATTTTCACCGAGGTGAACAAGTGCATGACAGTGCAAGGCAGAAGTGCACGACTGTGAACCTCTGTAAGCAACTGCGATTTTTGTTTTCTCCAATGAATCTTCAACCTTTATGCGTAAAATCTGAGGTTATTTTTATACTTCAAATTCCCTAGGATTCTAAGGACTTCCTAAACCTTCTAAAACTAAGTTTTATTATTTATAAATAGATTATAATAGGGATAAGGTGTAAATATATTTCTAAAAAATATTATAAATATTATATTGATATTTTAAGTTTTTAAGGTATAAATATGACCCTGAAATTATAATAAAAAGGGTAACTCGACCCTTCTCCGTTACCCTTTATTATATTTTATTTTATTATAAATATATCTAAATTCTTTAAAAATTTAAAAAATATTCATTTTAAGTTTAAAAATTATAAATAAATGATCAATAGAATTCTTATAAAAATATATTTTATTTTTATATGTCAAAACTTGAAAAATAATTTCTTTTCAATTTAGCATAAATTATTTAAATATAAATTTAATTTTAAAAAATTTTTAAGAATTATTATTTAGTTACAAAATTGTAAAAATTATTACTATCACATATAATTTCATCAAATATAAACTTTAATTTAACTAAGGTGTATTCACAAAAAACTCACCCCTGACCTTTGCCTGCTAGGGCCTAACTGCTGCTAGGACCCTATCCTTTGTCTCTACCCCAACCTAGAAGCCTCTCTGGTAACGTTCTGGTTTATCTGTACTGTAGGTTGAGACACTGATGCTGATGGTTGTTGTCCACCCTACATAGGACATCTATTAATGAAATGTCTATGTTGCCCACATTTTAAATAGGCACCTGACTGACGTCGACACTCCCCTCCGTGCCTTCTACTATAGAAACTGCAAATGAGCACACTAGTCATCTAAGTAGCAGATATGGAAGAAACCCTGTGAATAAGCAGGAGTTGAATGCACTAGAGGCCCCCTACTATGAGTCCTCCTTCTTTGATTGCCTGATGGAGGTCTCTGATCAAATCTTGGCACTGGCTCTATCTGTCTAGGTTGGGAGCTGCTATCCCCTCTCCTATTCTATGAACCAGGTCTTCCCTCTTTTAATCTCTTTTATATTTCTCCTCTATCTGAGTAGCCTTATGTAATACTCTAGGAAGGGCTATCTTGAATGCATGATATAATTCTCAGTTTTTGGGTTAAAATCATTGAAATGATTAGAAATAATTTTAGAGACACAGCTGGAATACAAATGAGATACTTTTTCGAAAATCGTCGGTATTGAAAACACTGCCGAGGAAATAGCAGTCCGGCAAATTTAAGAATTTATGACTTAGACTTGGGGAGAATAAATAAGTTAATTTTATGTGAAATTATGGTGAAAAGACAGAGTTGAAAAATATTTTGGAACATTGAAAATAAGAGTAATGGCAAAATTATAAATAATAACAACTTTCGGGGTAATTATGAAAATCCACTATCTGGTTCAAGGTAATTATGAAAATCCACTATCTGGAATCCAGAAATGATCCATAACTACTTTTAAATGTTATAACAACTTAAAATAAGGTATTTCACTCCCCACATTTGAGGTTGAATTTAAACAGAATAGACAATAAATTACAGAAAGTTTTGGGGTCAAGAATACAAATAAGGAAAATTTTGGGCCAAAGTACAATTAAACAAAGTTGTGGGACTCACCCTTTCTATAAATAGAGCTAGGTGGCCGCCATGATGGTGAGGGGATGAATTTTTTGATAGAAAATGATTAATTGATTTATTAATTAATTGAATAGGTGACAAATCATCAAAATCCTAGAAAATTCTTTCTTTGTCTTCATTTCCTTTTGGTTGGCTTTTGATGTATATAAAAAGAATATGGAAATTGCAAATGGAGGAGGAAATGGCCGAACCAAAGTGAAGAAAAACAATAAAAAATTTTCTCTTAACCTTTCCATAGAAATCAACCAAAATTATATAGGAAGAGATGAGAGAAAGAAGAGTTAAGAAAGGAAGTTGATAGAGATTATGTGAAGCTATTTGGAGAGATCAAAGAAGATGGAATCCAAGAGTTTTACTTAAGGTAATTATTCTAAAATTATCATTTTAATTATATTTAGGAGTTCTATAGTATGATTTGGCAAATAATTGAGGTAATTAAGTTAAAAATGTAAAGAATGAGCTAGAGTTTATATAGTTTCTGAAATCTATTTTAAGGCAGTAATTTGTGACTAATATTTCAAAATTTTAATGAATGAATTTAAAAATGGTTAAAACATAAAAGTTGTATATAAATATGTTATTAGATGTCTTGTAAAAGGAAATTGAAAAATTCTAAGTGAGGAAAGAGTTATTGGGTAAAAACTGTGACTGACTTGGAATTAAGTTTACTAGAAAATGCTACTGTATTTTTTTTTATTGTAAAGACCGTTAGAGACAAAATTAGAAGAAGTATTCAACATGAAAAGTATTCATTATGTCTTATATATAATTATGTAAAAGGATTTTTCAATTAGATTTGTGGTTTATGAGATATTAGGTCATAAGTGTAGACTACCTAGAATGACTATTTAACAGAATATAGGTTATAGAATTCTATTAATATATTGACCTTAAATTCTGAATTAGAGAAAGTGTTAAACATGAAAGATATTCATTTATATGTTATCTAAGTGTCTAAAAAATATTTTTATAATTGGATGAGTACATAATTAATTATAAGCATAGAAATAGGGTATATCTGAATAAAGATTTCAAGACAGTAGTTTAACTTTGGAAATTCACTAATAATTGTTCAGTGATTTAAAAATTCTAAAATTTGGATATGTTATAACTTTATGTGTATATTTTCAATAGAAAAAGTAATTATAGTAATTTATTAAGTATTGATTGAGTTATTAGCAAAAGAACAGCATCTACCAGAATAAGATTTGTAGGTAGAATGCAGGCAGCAGGACTAGTTGTAAAGCTAAGTTTAAATTAACACCATAAATTATGTAGTAATGAGGTTAATGTGAAATTTAGATATGTTAGAAAATTATATGTTAAGTTTAATTGGGAATAAGAATTGAAGAAATTGAATAATTTTAGAGAGATATATGAGTAATGGAACATAGGTTGCCAGTAAAGAATTTTCATAGAAAAACCCTAATAACTTGGAAATTTGAGGAATTTTCTTTAATATAAGTATAAGTAATGTAAGTTTATGTTAAATCGTATATAAATGAAAATTAATTGGATATGTAGAGTCAAGAATGAATAAGAGACATGATGGATACCATAAGAGATAAGGCAAATAATCAAGGATAAAGGAAAAGAGAAATATACAAGTCATAAGCTAAGGTGAGTAATGGTTACATCATTATGCATACTCATTATAATACCCTAGAAAGTCTTATCTTATATGCATGATTTAATTATTAGTTTATAGTTTGAAAGTATTGAAATGGTTGGAAATAATATTAGAGACACAGTTAGAAAGCAAATGAAATACTTTTTTAGAAATCGTCGGTGTCAAAAACAATGCAGAGAAAATAGCAGTCCGGGCAATAGTTGAATTTCTGATTCTGACTAGGGGGTAAAGGATCACATAAATGCATATGTAATTATGGTAAAAAGAAAGAGGTGAAAAATATTTAGGAACACTGAAAAAGTAAGTGATGGCAAAATTGTAAATAAATGGAACTTTGAGGGGTATAGTAGAAATTGGTTTGTCTGGATTTCAAAATGACTCTGAAATTATTTTTATAAATAAGTATAAATAAAAATAAGCCTTTTGAATCCCCACTTTGAAATCCAACTCTCAATAGAATTGTTAGAATAAATTACAGAAGAAGTTGGGGTCAAAGTATGAATATTTGAATGTTTAAGGACTAAAATAGAATTTGCCAATTTGACTTAATATTTAAGTCTTGCCTTAGGAAAAAATTTCTATCTTCTTCTTCATTCCTAAAGGTGTCCGAACCATTCCTTGTTCTTCCTCCATTTCTATACCAAAAATTTCTTAAGAAAATCTAAAGGAAACGTAAGTTTTAGCTTGGTTCTTCCATTCTACACCATTGATTCACTTGAAATCATAAAGGAATTCAAGAAATTCTTGAAGGAAAATTTTGGTGGGAAGCTCCATTTGAGGTAATAAGTTAATTTGTTTAGTTTTATGGTTTATTTAGAAGATTTAGATGATGAATTAGATGGGTTTTATTGTTAATTGCATCAATTAATATATTTGTTGGATTTTCCCTCATTTCAAACCCTAGGTTGAATTTATTTGAGTTGGATTGATGATTTAGTGTTAGTTTATGTTGTTTAAGCTTAGAATATGTTAATTGGAGGCTAATGAATGAATTATTTGTGATTGATTTGTTGTAGAAAATCAAGATAGTCATACTTGTGCATTTTGCTCCTTTGAAGCTATTGGTGGGAAACCAATTTTTCTAAGTAATTTGGAGTGCTAGATGAGTTTAATATGCATCATTTATCATGTTCCAACCATTGAAATTTGATTTGGAAACAATATGTGAAACCATGTTTTTGGCCGAACCAATGATCACTATTCATGCCTTTGATTTTGTTTGATTTTTCCTTTGTATTCCTTAGCCAATTTGATCCTTTAAATGATGTTTATTGTTTATATCTATTGCCTATTGTGTTGCCTTGATTGTGAGCTTATTGTTGATTGTATGGGCAATGCCAAGTTTGCACCAAAACCTAACATAATGGCTTGTCCAATTATACACACCATGTGTTTGATGAAATGCCTAGTTATATTGTTATTGGCCTATCATTTCTTCATCCATAGGACTATCAATTTGAATGCCATTGTTGCTAGTGATATTGACATACCAATTGTACCTACTGATTACCTATGTATAACCAATCTTTGTTTCATACCTTTATTGTTTATCAAACCAATTACCATTGCTTATCTATTGCTTATCGCTATTCCATTGATTAAACTGTTACTTGAAATGATTGATATTGAGATTATTGATATTGGTGATGCCATTGTTGCATAATGGTATCTAATGATATATTTCTCACTTGAATAGATCCTAATATGGTTTGACAGAGCTGCTGCTCTGACAAGGTAGTGGGTACATACTATCGGCAATGTGCACATTATTTATTGAGACCCTAGCTGGGAAGGGTTATTGGTCCTAGCCATAAGATATGATCAGTCTTATGTTTACTGATATGAGATCGACTGTATATTTACATATAGTCCACATGTGTTTTGGCCCTATATCTGTCTTTCCATATTATACCATCCTTTTGATATGACTATTGACCTACCTGTCATTTTCTGATATTGATTTTATAATCTGATTATATCGAGAGAATGTCATTATTGCTACCTTTGTTATTGTTTATTATTGATCCAAACTACTTTTATTGGCGATGCATATTAGATTCACTGAGTATCTTATATACTCATTCTTTTCTTGTTTAACCATTTTAGGTGCAGAGTAGATAGCAAAATCCCAATCTCAGACACTCTATGGATTTCTGCAGTCTTTTGAAATAATGCAAATATATTAAATTCAGTCTTTTGATGTTCATAATCTAGCTGCACCATGGGGTATGTATGGGTTAGTTAGGATATGAACATGTTTGTATGATATTATATGATATTTGAGTGTTGACATGATATGTGATGATGGATGTTACAGCCAATAGCATAAAATTACAGGCAGTTTACAGAATGACAGAATGAATAATAACTAAGTAAATGGATTAATTAATTGATGGTTATAGATATTTGCATGTGATACTAGGTTCTATAGGTGCTCGTCGCCATTGGTATCTCCTGCATCCTAGGACCATCACGATCCAAAATCGGGTCGTGACATCCATATTGTGATTTGTTGACCCAATGAAGATGTTTCTTTCCACATTGCTATTGTTGATCATTCTTATGATTGAAATCTCCAAATCTATTGATTGTTATTGATATTAAAATGCCTATTGTACTTAATTGACTATGTACCCAAATTACTCCTAAAAGTATGCACACCAAATGTTTAGCCACATTTCATGATATTTATTGTAATTGCTACCTTTGTATCAAGAAAAGAAACCGATACATGAATAATGAAATGTATTGACATTAATTGACAAGTAAGCCATATGTATCAATCGAAAGCCATTGTACCGTAATGTTTCTAATGAATACTTGATATTGTTATTGATTTCCATTGGCCTATTTACATGTGGACTTGATAGAGCTGCCTCACCGATGGGGTAATGGGCACATACCATCGGCAATATGCACATTGACTATATGTGATACCCTAGCTGGGAAGGATTAACTATCCTAGCCATAGGGCCTGATTAGCCTTATGTATATGATATGAGATTATATGTGTTTTGACCCTTTATCTGTCTTATTTACATGATACGAGTATTGTTTACCTATTCATTAATTCCAAGCTTATATCTTATTGCTTACCATTGATGGCCATTCTTTTATCGATTTAATTGTTATCTGTTCTAACTTCCAAAGACATTTGGTGTGCAATTTAATTAACCTTGACATGTAAATTGAATATACTGATATTCTTCATCGTATTTAATGACACTTGACTACCATTGACAACTTTTGTTATCATATGTTTATATCTCCTGTTTAATGATGTATACATGCTCACTGAGTATTTTTTTACTCACTAAATAGTGGTTTATAATTTTTACAGAAATGAGATAGAGGAAGCTGATTCCAAGTTAATTTCTTTTTCGACTTGGGATGTCAAGTACATCGAGGTAGAATTTTATTCTCTAAAGGTCATGAGTATCAATTCTTAGAGCTCCATGGTACTGTGTATAATTAGATGATTGAGTAGTATAATGATGTATGAACATTGAAATAATTGACAATTCAGTGGCATTAAAAATTGTAATGTGTAATGCTTAATGATTGATAATGACAATGATAGTGAAGTAATAGAGACAGTGATATTGAAAATGCTAAAATAATATTTATATATTATAAAAGAGATTTAGAAGTGCTATGTATGTCTGTGAAACTGTGAAGTTGAGGGTATAAGGAAGGAAAATTATTGAAAGTGTAAAAATAATTTTAGTGCAGGCTGTGTAATTTATGAAAGACCCGGTTTTGGGTCAGGAATAAAGTTAAAATTACAAAGGAAACTCTGGCAAAATTTCTGTAAAATTTATAAGTAATAAATGAGATTTAAGCATTGATGAATGAGTTAATATTGATTGAGTGATTGATAACTAGATAGTTAATGGGTTCTATGGGTTTCCGGTAACTTTAGATCTACCCATACCCTAGGATCGTCGTGGCCCAAAAGTGGGTCATGACACCTTATTAATGATTGTAGTCAGAGATGTGAATTATGTAGCAAGTAGGGTATTATGAAGTGAGGCATGTAACCCTCTCCTGAATCTGCTATTAAGATCTGCCTCAGTAGGAACAATTAGTATAGCATATCTACTCAATCTGATGAACTCCTCTGCATACTCCTCAACTGTCCTATTACCCTGCTCTAATTGTTCAAACTGAATTCCGAGTCCTCACCCCTTCTGTCAAAAACTCATTTATAAGCCCCTGTTTGAACTCTGCCTAAGTGGGAGGATGATCACCATATAATCTGGCTCTATATGACAAGAAAATCAAGTTCAGGCTTTCCCTTTTACCAATAATCTATTATGACCCATTTCCGGATCCTGACGGTCCTAGAATGCGGGAGATGCCAATGGCGACCAGCACTCATAGAACCCAGTATCACATGCATAATCTATAAACCACAATTTATTATCCATTTTACTTAGTTACCATCCATTCTGTTATTCTACAATTCTTTCTGTAATTTAATGCAATTGGCTATAACAGTCATTATATCATACCATATACTCATCATATATCATATCATATCATCACATACATATATAAATGTTCATATCCTTGCTAACCCATACATACCCCATGGAGCAACTAGATTATGAACACCAAAAGTAGTATATAATTCAAATATATACATGAAATGACTGTAGCAGAAACCCTCGGATGACAGACGACGAGATTCTACAGTCTACTCCTCTCCTGAAATGGTTAAAGAAAGAAAAGGTGAGTATATAAGATACTCAGTGAATCTATATGCATCACAAGTCAAATAGGATGGAACAATGATATATATACATGATAAGGAACAATCGAACTATATCAATCATGCTGGTTTACAGAATCAGTATCAAAAATTAACGGGAATATCAATGGTCATATCAAAGTTATGGAATCATATGGTAAGACAAATATAGGGCCCTGTAACATGTAGATCATCCTTTCTTCCTCTGATCCCTTTTTTCTCTCTCTTCTTTGTATTTTTCCTCCATCTGTGTTGTTTTATCAATGATAGTTGTCAGAGAAGTAAATTTTGTAGATAGCAAAGCATTATGCAAGGATGCATGTAGACCTCTCATGAATCTTCTAATTAAATCTACCTCTATCAGTGCTATCCTGGTGGCATACCGACTCAGTCTGATAAACTCATCTGTATACTCCTCTACACTTCTGTTTCCCTACTTTAGCTATTCAAAATAAATAATATTTTTGGCTTTCACACTCTCCGTGAGAAACTCATCCAATAGTGCCTGTCTAATCTGTGCCTAAGTAGGAGGATGATCACTGTACAATCGGGTTTCCATATGTCTGGAAAACCAGGTCCATGCTTTTTCTTTCAGCAGTAATCCCACTAGCTCTACATCCCATGTATCCTAACAGGGTTGTCTTCGTACCACCTTTACTACCTATTCAAGGAAATATATTGGCTTTTCTCATCTATCACTTAAATTCTGGCAGATTCAGCTTAAAAAAGTTAAACATGTTCACCCTGCCTTCATCAATAATATGGTGGCCTTTTTGAAATACAGGCCCAATAGGATCTACTATGAGTGGTGCTGGCATTGGTGGAATAGGTACAGTTGGTGGAACAGCTGGTGCAACAGGAGGAGGTACTGTTGGTGGTATTGGATGAGGCACTGCTTACTTTTCTCGCCTCAACTCTTGCAATGCCTGATGTAATTCCATTATTCCCTACATCATTTATACTCTTCATCATTTATACTCTTCAGGGATTTTCACCACCCCTAGTATCCTCTGTTCTCTTTCTAGATTAGAGAGGTTTTTCAGTTTCCTCCCTAATTAATGAGTCATTTAAGGCCACTTCATTCTCTCTGCTAGGTTCTTTATTTCTGTCATGCTCTGATTTTTTAATACATTCACGCCCTCTTTTTGACATCTCAGTCACTACAGGAAACAAAAGACAATTTAGTATGGTACGGTATTACAGTTTATATAGAAATATGATGAATACTACAAAAGACGAAACAAAAATTCCTAATGCTCCATGGTTTACCCTACATCCGATTAACATTGTATATATATACTATTCATGTAACCCTACTGATGCCCTAGTTGGGAAGGGTTATTGGTCCTAGCCATAGGGTCTGATCAGCCTTATGCTTACTAATACTGATGTGATACTAATATGACTGGAGACTGTATGTTTACATATAGTCTATACCCTTTATTTGTCTTATCTACATGATACGAGTATTATTTACCTGTGCATTGATTCTAAGCTTATATCTTATTGCTTATCATTAACGGCCATTCTATCATCAATTTAATTGTTATCTATTCCAAACTTCCAAAGATATTTGGAGTGTAAAATAATTAGCCTTTAATATGCAGACTTGACATACTGATATTCATTCATTGTATTCATTGTTACTAAACTTCTATTAGTATACTATGTTATCATATACCCATATCACATATGTAATGATATATGTATGCTCACTGAGGATTTTATACTCACCAAATTAGTGGTTTATAATTTTTTACAGGGATGAGATAAAGGAAGTTGATTCCAAGTCAATTTATTTTCTGACTTGGAATGTCAAGTACATCGAGGTAGAATATTATTCACTAAAGGTTATAAGTGTCCACTCATAGAGCTCCATGGTACTATGTATAATTAGATGATTAAGTACTATAATGATGTATGAACATTAAAATAATTAATAATTCAGTGGCATTCAAAATATAATGTGTAATGTTAATGACTGATAATGACAATGATAGTGAAGTGATAGAGATAGTGATATTGAAAAATACTAAAATAAAATTTTATATTTTAAAAGAGATTTAGAAGTGCTATGTATGTCTGTGAAACTATGAAGTTGAGGGTATAAGGAAGGAAAATTATTGGGAGTGTAAAAATAATTTTTGTGCAGGCTGTGTAATTTTTGAAAGACCTGGTTTTGGGTCAAAAATAGCATTAAAATTATAAATGGAACTTTGGCAAAATTTTTGTAAAATTTATAAGTAATAAATGGGATTTTAACTATTAGTGAATGGATTAAGAATGATTGATCGACACTGGATTATTACGGGGTTCTACGAGTTTTCGGTGACCATAAGTTTACCCATTCCCTAGGACTGTTGCGATCCAAAAGTGGATTGTGACAGTTAATATGTTAAATTATCTAGGAAAAATAATTTGAAGATCAAAATGAAGTTAATTAGGCAAATGGTTAGTGAAGAAAAAGAAATTGATGTGGAAATATTATATTAGAGAATTTGTCAATTCTTGGTTTTTAATTAATTTTTAATAATTATTTTATTTAAGTTTCAATTACATAACTTAAGTTGGAAGGATTATGGACCAATTAAAAAATAAATTGAAGAAAATATGTATTAAAGATGATTCGAGATGAATATGGAAGAGAAGTGAATTAAGAAAATTTAAAGTTGCAATTTTTGGAGTTCTCACCGAAACAAGTTCAAAATAAAAATTCATTAGCTATTAAGGTTCACTAATTAAATTGAATTGAGATATAATAGGCAATATAAGGTTCCATAGAATTTTAATAGAAAGAATTTAAGAACTCAATGGAAAAGAATTAAAAAGAATTGAGGTAGCAATTATAAATAAGAGAAATTTTGGATAAAAGTATAATTACCCAGAGTTGTGGGATCCACCAAGTTTAAATTTATTATTATTCAAAATTGTCTAGATTTTTATAACAAAAACTCATTGATGGTCAACCCCATATGTCTCATTATTTTGATAAATATCCATTTAGTCTTTCATTTCATACAAAAACTACAAATGGCTATTCTAGAATTTTCTTGACAATTCTTCTTTCTTTACTTTTTCTATTGGCTTTGGTGTATAAAAAGGAAGAGAAGGTTAGCTATTTGGGAGTCCATATGGCTGAACCACCCATAAACAACACTTCCAAAATATTTTTCCAACCTCGCTCCATAGAAATAAAAAATTTTATGTTAGGAAAATTAGATAGAAATAAGAAAAAAATTGATGAAGGTAGATTGATGGATATCAAGCAATCTTGGAGGAAGAAGGGAAGAAAGGATTCATCTAAGGAAAGGATTCATCTAAGGTAAAGTTTCTAAACTTGGTTCTTTAATTTATCCTATAAGTATTAAAGTTTGAATGATTAATGAATAAAATAAATTTAGTTGTGTAAGCAAAGGGATATGAAGGAAATTAAAGATTGGATTAGGTTTTTGAAATTCTATAACCTGTATTAGGTCAGGAAATTATAGCTTATATTACGTGACTTTAAGAAATGAATTTAGAAAAGTACAAAATATGAAAGTTTTAGATTAGGTCTTATAAAATTCAAAGTAAGGGACGAGATATTGAGCTATAAGTGTTATGTGTTCAAACTGATATATAGGCAGACAGAGAAGGCTAATGTGTTTTTATGATATGAGAACCTTAAATGTATAATTTTTGAAAGTGATAAACATGAAAATTGTATATATGCATGTCATTTACATGTCTGTAAAAGTATTTTGTGAAATTCGAAGTAAGAAAGGAAATATTAAGCAAACATAGAGACTGATAAGGATGAAGGATTTTGGCAAAAAGCTACAGTGTTTTATTTATATAGGACGTTAGAGACTGAATTAGGTTAAGTGTTCAGCATAAAAAATATTTATTTATTTCTTATCTAGAGGTTTGTAAAAGAATTTTATCATTGGATTAGTATTTTATGAGATACAGTTAAAACAGTTGAGACTGGCAAGATTGGAGTGCAAGGCAACAAGGCTGACAGTATGGTTAAGTTCAAACTGTCACCATATGTTGTGTAGAACTTGAAAATATTTAAATTTTGGATATGTTAGAACATGAAATTTTTAGTTTAATTATAAAAAAGAATCAAAGAATTGGATATGTATAGCATGATTTATAGGTAGAAGAACACAAACTGCCAGAATGAGAGAAAAATAGTAAAAGTTTAAGAGTTTAAACCCTAAGTTAAGGAACATATGAATTTTAAGTAAACTAAAGTTAAGAATAGTATATGATATGCAAATAGATATTAATTTTAATGTTAATTGATGTGTAGCTTCGAATGACAAAGATGATATAAGTGGACATTCAAAGTAAGGAAGTGAAGAGTGAAAAAGTAAAGTAATTTAGCAAGGTGAGTTATGTATACATCATTATGCTTATCCATAACTTGATTTGTAGAATCAAAGAGTATATTTCCTTATTGATGAAATGCCATCTTGTTATTGCTATTGATCATACTTTGATTTTCTTCAAGATTAAAACGATTCATATCCATTGATTGTTATTAGAATTGCAATGCCTATTATATTTGTTCATATTGAGAACCCGTATTGTAATATTGTGCTTGATTGACCATATATTCCAAAAGTATGCATACCAAATGTTTAACTTTATACCATTATATTTATTGTTGATTAGCTACCTTTGTATCAAATAAAGAAACCGATACAAGTTTATCAAAATTCATTGACACCGATTGATAATTGAGCCTGTGTTTACCTATTGAATATCATTGTACCATAATGTTATTAATAATTACTTGATATTGTTATTGATTTTTATTGGCCTATTTATATATGGATTTGACAGAGCTACCTTACCGATGGGGTAGTGGGTAAGTACCGTCAACATTGTGCATAATAGTTTCTATACAGTGTTTACCCTAGCTAGGAAGGGACTAATTCTAGCTTTGAGGTTTGGCCTGCCTTACGATGTATTACATGAAAATGATACTTGTTCAAGGCCCAATATCTGTCACTTCTATATGAGAATGTAAATGTGATACTTATGTCAACCTTATTCTATATTGCCTACCATCGATATCCATTTCTTACCCAGTGTTATTTATTACTGATAATACTGTTATCTATTCCAAAATCTCAATGGCATTTGGTGTGCAAACAATTAGCTCTCGATATGAAGATTTAATATACTGATATTCATTCATTGTCACTTAATTTCTATTAACTTATTTTATTATCATTTGTATGTGCCTCATATTTAATGATGTATACTTAGCTCACCAAATATTTTAATAGTCACCCATGGTTTGTTCAATTATTTTTTCAGGAAAGAAGTACTAGGAGCAAGATCCCAAGTCATTTTCTTTCCTCTTCACTTGGGATGTCTGAAGACTCCAAATGTAATTTTCTTTTATGGAGTCAATCTGTATATACTCTAGAGCTCCATGGGGTATATTTTGGGAAGTAGATAGTTTTGTTTAACTTGTGAATATATATTAACTGTTATTGAAATTAAAGTGATAGCTGATGGAAAAATGAGTATGACAATGATACTGATATTGACAAAAATAGTAATATTGATATTGATAATTCTTAAAATGTATTTGTGACTTTGTATGAATATTTAGAAGTATTTTATACGACTGTGTGAACTATGGAGTTAAGGATATAAGGATGGTGAAATATTGAGAGTATAAAAAAATTATTTTTATGCAGGGTGTGTAATTTTTTAAAGAACTGATTTTAGGGTTAGGAATAATATGAAAAATACAAAGGAGACTCTGTCAAAATTTTTGAAAAAATTAATTATTAATAAATGAAATTTGAATATTAATGATTGGGTTAATGTATGAATGATTAATGATTGTCAAGTATAAAGAGTTTTACGGGTTTCTGGTGACTTCAATACCCGTGCCCTAGGACCGTCGTGTTCTAAAAATGTGGATGTGACAGAGGTGGTATCAGAGCTAAGGTTAAGAGATATAAGGTATATATGTCATAAGTATCAATAACATATTAATTGTACCATGGAGCATAGGATTCCATTTCATTATTTGAAGTCATCTATTAGTATTGTTATCAGCATTATTCGTTATGATCTTCATTCTTTAGCAAATGTATAAATATACTAAGTAATATAGATAAAAGTGCTTATTGAGAATTGGTACAAGATGATAGTAAATTGAAGGGAATGAGAACTGGAAGTGAATAAGACAATTAATATAGTGACAGTTGATTGATGATAGATTCCATAGAAATAATTTGAATAAATAGTGAATGGATATTTTAGTGAAATTACAAAAATCCTTAGAAGTGGTATTAAAAGTACAGTTAGCTTTCACAAGTGTTATAAGTACTAGTGTAAATAGAATATTGTTATTGATTGGGCAATAGATTATGTATGATAAGAGTGACGAGTAAGTGAAGTAATAGGAAATAGGTAATTGCAAACAATCATAGTATGGCTTTAGTGATAAAATAATGAATGATTAAGAATAATAGAGATTTGAAGTTATAAGGATATGATTATACAAAAAGGATAGTTACATGATCAAAGTTATAGAGATTAAGTATAATGAGAAATTAATGAACAATGAGAGTATCTATAATTGTATTAATATATGATTAACGTCTAACTATAAGTAAATAAGTATTAAAGTATAGTATATTAAGAATTTCAAAAATATGATTGTAGTAAATGTGATAATGATCAAGTAATGAGTTAAAGAAATAAAGAAGTAGTGTAATGATATCGATACAAGATATTATATTAGAAGCTTAAGTATTAATGAATATTTGATGGTATAATGAATACTTACGGATCATGTAATTGTAACAAGTGATATGAAAACTATGGAAATAGAGAATGAAAATAAAGATGTAGATAAGTGACATGTAGAATAGAATGCAAAATTACTATGGAGATAATTTAAGATACATACATTAATGTATAAGTTAATGGATAAGAAAATTCGAGGACGAATATTATTAAGGGGGGATAGAGTGTAATATCCTAGAAGACTATACAGACACAAGTGGATCATAGTAGAGTAAATTAAGTTAATTGAAGAGTAAATGGATTTAAAAGGATTATTCAAGTAAAATTTTACTCGAAGAAGTATAAAAATATTAATAAGCAACATTATTGGAAATCGATTTTTATAATATTATTAAGAACTTCTTTGCTAAAATTGATTGAGAATATTCAAGTTAAGATCTTAAATTATCTAGAAAAAATAATTTTAAGATCAATATAAAGTTAATTAGGTAAATGGATAGTAAAGAAAAAGAAAGTGATGAGGAAATATTATATCGGAGAATTTGTCGGTTCTTGATTTTTAATTAATTTTAATAGTTATTTTATTTAAGTTTCAATTACATAACTTAAGTTGGAAGGATTATGGACCAATTAAAAATAAATTGAAGAAAATATATATTAAAGATTATTGGAGATGAATATGGAAGAGAAGTGAATTAAGGAAATTTAAAGGTTGCAATTTTTAGAGTTCTCACTGAAACAAGTTCAGAATAAAAATTCATTAGCTATTAAGGTTCACTAATTAAATTGAATTGAGATATAATAGGCAATATAAGGTTTCATAGAATTTTAATAGAAAGAATTTGAGGATGCAATTGAAAAGAATTAAAAATAATTGAAATAGCAATTATAAATAAGAGAAATTTTGGATCAAAGTATAATTACCGAAAGTTATGGGATCCACCAAGCTTAAATTTATTATTATTAGAAATTGTCTAGATTTTTCTAACAAAAACTCATTCATGGTCGGCCCATATATCTTATTAATTTGATAAATATCCATTTAATCCTTCATTTCATACAAAAATGACAAATGGCTATTCTAGAATTTTCTTGACAATTCTTCTTTCTTTACTTTTTCTATTGCTTTTGGTGTATAAAAAGGAAGAGAAGGTCAGCTATTTGGGAGTCCATATGGCTGAACCACCCATAAACAACACTTTCAAAATATTTTTCCAACCTCTCTCCATAGAAATTAAAATTTCTAAGTTAGGAAAATTAGATAGAAGTAAGAAAAAAAATTAATGAAGGAAGATTGATGGATATCAAGCAATCTTGTAGGAAGAAGGGAAGAAATGATTCATCTAAGATAAAGTTTCTAAACTTGGTTCTTTGATTTATCTTATAAGTATTAAAGTTTGAATGATTAATGAATGGAATAAATTGAGTTATGTAAGAAAAGGGATACAAAGGCAATTAAAGATTGGATTAGGGTTTTAAAATTCTATAACCTGTATTAGGTCAGGAAATTGTAGCTTATATTACGTGACTTTAAGCAATGAATTTGGAAAAGTAAAAACATGAAAGTTATATATTTAGGTCTTAAATATATTCCTGTAAAATGATTTTGTAAAATTCAAAGTAAGGGAAGAGATATTGAGCTATAAGTGTTACATGTTCAGACTAATAGATAGGCAGACAAAGAAGGCTACAGTTTTTTAATGATATGAGAACCTTAAAGGTAGAATTTTTGAAAGTGTTAATGTAATACCCTATAAAATCATAACATATTTTTGAGAATAAAGTTCTCAGTATATGGTTTGAAATAATCGAAATGACTTATGATAATTTTAGAAACTCAGTTAGAGCAAAAACGAGAAACTTTTTTGGAAATTGACGGTACCGATATCGCTGCCGCAAAAATAGCAGTACGGTCGACGAATGAATTTATGATTTTGACTTGAGGGTATATGATTATATGTATGTATGAGTTAATACTGTAAAAAGGAAGAGGTGAAAAATATTTAACAACACTGATAAAGTAAGCAATGGCAAAACCATAAATAAAGGGAACTTTAGGGGTATAGTGGAATTTCGACAGTCTGAGTTTCAAAACGGCTCTAAAATTATTTTTATTAAATAGTATTAATAAAAATAAGATGTTTGAATATTTACTTTGAAATCCAAATCCTGACGGAATTATCGGAACAAATAACTGAAGGAAAATGTGGCAAAAGCACAATTTAAGGAAAGTTGAAGGACCAAAAGGAAATTTACCATTTGTGACTTAGTATATAAGCTTGCCTTAGAAATTTTTTTTGCCTATTTGCTTCATCTTCCACCGTAGCTTTGTTCTTCATTTTCTAATTGATTTTTCCTTCCATTTTGTTAAGGAAAAGTGTTGGAAACTTGATTTAAACACTAAATAATCCATCCTCCATCAAATTCCATCCATAGAAATTAAGAAAATTCAATAATAAATGCACTTGGGATTTTCAGCCAAAGCTTCAAATTTAGGTAATTTGCTGCTTTGTTTGATTTTATGGTTTAATTAGGGTTATTTGATGTTAGGTAGATTGGGTAATTGGTTTAATTGCATCAATTGATGCATTAGGCATTTTTGCCTAATTTTCAAACCCTAAACCTAAGTTGTGTGAAGTGATTTTGTGCAAATGAGTTAGGATGTGTAAATTGAGTATAGAATAAGTCAATTGGATGTTTATTGGTGATTAATTGATGGTTACATTGTTGTAAAAAATTCATTTGAGGAAAATTGCCGAATTTGCCTACTTTGAAGAATTTGAGGAATTTGGTGGCAAAGTAATTTTGCTTGGTGAATTGGAGTTCTAGGTGAGTCTTTTATGCATCGAATTACATACCTAAATTGTTAAAATGACAATTGGAATCCATATGTGAAAGTTCCATTTTGACCGAACCAAAATTAGGGCAAATGGCATAAGTTTTTGCTTGGTTTTTGGCTTGTTTTTCTATTGCAAATTGATTCATATAATGATGTTTATTGAGTTGTATTTGATGCCTATGGGATTGTTTTAAATGTACTTTGTTGTTGCTAATTGGGCAATGTCAATGTTGTATCAAAACCTTGCCAAAAATCCATAGGCCAACCATTTGAATGCCACCGTCGCCAGCGATAGTGGCATGCCAATTGTGTTAACTTTTTGGCCGTAAATGGCCAATTTATGTTTGTTCCCATTATTGGTTGCTAGACCTTTGGTCATCATATACTCGATTGTTATTGATATCTTATTGACTATATTACTCATTGAATTGATTTATGATGAGTTATTGATATTGGTGATGCCATTATTGTAAAATGGTATCTATTGATGTTATTGTTTCTATTTGATTTCGAGGTGATTTGACAGAGCTGGCACCTCGACAGGGTAGTGAGTTCATACTATCGGCATTGTGCACAATGTATTATTATAGTACCCTGTACTAGGAAGGGATGTCCTAGTCATAAGACCCATACAATCTTATGTTTATTTATATGAGTGATTTATGCTTGATACGCCTCTGTACGTTTCATGGCTCTATAACTATCATTTCCATTTTATCCATGTGATATACATTCCATTGATGTGATTGTTTACTTATAGTCATATTCTATACTTGATTCTGTATTACAGAAATTCTGAGCAGATTGATTCATTATTTCATCTGCCTATTGCTTATTGATATTCCATTACCTATTTTTATTGGTCGATGCATATTAGATTCACTGAGTATCATATATACTCTCCCTCTCACTGTTTACCCTCTCAGGTGCAGAGTAGGAGGCAGATATCCCAACTTTTGACTCTTTGTTGATTCTGCAGTTTAATAGCAGTGTAATTATTTTAAACACTAAATATTTTATATGTTCATATCCTAGCTGCTTCATGGGTTTTGTACGATATAGTTAGTGTATGAACATGAATGTATAGGAATATTAGAGATTATTAATGATATGATTATGGAATTTACAGAAAGTTATAAAATGAATGACAGAGTGACAGAATGAATAGTGCATATGTGTAGTGTATGGTTATATACTGTTATTATTGATTGATGATGGATATAGATATTTCTGCTGCAATATTGTTATTGTATTGTTGTGATTGATTGGGTTATATGGGTGCCGGTGGCCTCGACATCTTCCGCACCCTAGGACCGTCGCAATCCAAAAATGGGTCGTGACAGAGGTGATATCTGAGCTTTGTGTTTACAGATATAAGAGCATAGGTTACAAAGGAATAGTAAACAAGTACAGTATGGGTAGAGTTAAGTATACCATGGAGCATCGAAATTCCTGTATCATCTTTTATTGAATTCGTCAAGTATGTGTATAAGTATTCTATGTATCTGTAATATACTGAGTACGTGTTCTATTTTTTTTAGATAGTTTTATAGAGATGTATGATGGCAGAGATAAAGATACCAGAGAGGCTGAGGTAGCCTCTAATGAGTCCCTAGTCAGGTAAGTTTATGTTTCTTAGGGACCATCTAGATCCCGATGGACTACAGGGGTACAAAGAGGAGTGATGACCCTTGGATATATGAGATGATGAGGGGAATGATGGATCTGCGTAGGGAACTAGCAGAATTGAGGCGGGAATGATAGAATGTACCGCCACCTCCAGTACCAATAGTAATGTCACCCCTATTGCACCTATTGCAATACCTGTTGCTCTAGCTCCTGTACAACCAGCTATGGTTCTTGGAGAGCCTATACAGGGAGCCCACCGAGTTATTGATGAGGGCAGAGTATCTATGTTTAGTTTTCTGAAGCTAAGTTTGCTAAAGTTTAGAGGTGACAGAGGTGATGAGCCAGTTGATTTTATTGAGGAGGTTAAGAAGGTAGTTAAGAGACTACCTTATTCTGATATTAGAGTTGTTGAGCTCATGGGTTTATTGCTGAAAGGGAAAGCTTGGACATGGTTTTCTTGTAGGATGGAGCCCAGATTGTATGGCAATTATCCTCCTACTTGGGCTGAGTTTAGACAGGGACTGATTGATGAGTTCCTAATAGAAGGGGTAAAGATCAGGAATTTGAAACAGTTTAAGCAGCTAGAGCAGGGTGGTAGGTTAGTGGAGGACTACGTTGAGGAGTTTATTATGCTGAGTAGGTATGCTACATAGATTGCTCCTACTAAGGCAGATTTGATTGCCAGGTTCAGGAGGGGCTTGCATGCTTTACTGCATAATACCCTTATGGTTATAGAGTTTACATCTCTGACTACTTTCATAGATAAAGCTAATCAGATGGAAGAGAAATACAGGTCGGAGAGATAGAAGAGGGATCATAAGAGAAAGGGTGGGCTAGGATCTCAGAGTAGGAGAGGGGAGAGTAGCTCCCAGTCTAGACAGATTGAGCCAGTGCCTAGGTTTGATCAGAGACCTTCATCTGGCAGTCAGAGGAGGAGGACACAGAGTAGGGGACCATCAGTACAGTCTGCACCTTCCTATTCTCAGGTTTCATCTAAACCTGCTACGTAGATGCCCATTGTACCCATTTGTGGTTTTTATGGCAGAAGGCATGGAGGGGAGTGTCGTAGACAGTTAGGTGCTTACCTGAAATGTGTGCAACATGGTCATTATATTAGCAGATGTCCCTTATAGGGTGATCAACAGCCATCTACTATGGTTTCTTAGCCTATTGTACAAATGAGTTAGAATGTTGCCAGAGAGGCTCCTGGTAGGGGCAGAGGTAGAGGATAGACATCTAGTAGTGGTCAGTCCCCAGCAGGCAGAGGCTAAGGGTGAGTGTTTGCTGTGAACACTTAGGAGGCATAGGGATCTGGCAATGTAGTTACATGCATTATTTTGATATAGAATGAGATTGTTGATGTTTTATTTGACTCTGATGCTACACACTCATTTGCTTCACCATAATTTGCACCTAAGTTAAATAAGGAGAGACAGTTGTTGAGTGTTCCTCTAGTGATAGCCTCACCTATAGGGGAGAGTGTAGATGTTGATTATTATTATTCAGCTTGTGTGATAGAGATTGATGATAACATTTTGCGTGCTGATTTGATTGAACTGCCTGTGTTAGAGCTAGATGTGATCCTTGGTATGGATTGACTGACTATACATCGTGCAGTTATTATTGTTATAGAAAGAGGGTTAGATACCAGCCTGAGGGCAGCCTGAATTTGAATTCCTGGGTGATCAACGGGAATTTGGGATTAGTTTTGTTTCTGCTATCCAGGCTAGAAGGATGATAGGGAAAGGTTGTTCAGCCTGCTTGGCTCATGTGATTGATGTGCAAAAGATTTCTGTAGATATTGATCAGATATCAATGGTTCAGGAATTCTCTGATGTTTTCCCTGAGGAGTTGCTAGGTTTACCCCCAGATAGGGAGATAGAGTATGAGATTGAGGTGTATTCAGGCACCAATCCGATATCCATTCCTTCGTACAGAATGGCAGTAACAGAGTTAAAAGAATTAAAGGTGCAATTGCAGGAGTTATTGGATAAAGGATTTATTAGACCGAGTAGTTCTCCATGGGGTGCTCCAGTCTTTTTTATGAAAAAGAAGGATGGCTCATTGAGAATGTGCATCGATTATAGACAGCTGAACAAGATGATAGTGACGAATAAATATTCGTTGCCACGGATTAATGATCTGTTTGATTAATTACAGGGTTCCAATCATTTCTTTAAGATTGATTTAAGATCTGGGTATCACCAATTGAGAATCAAGAAGGGTGATGTGCCTAAGATTGCTTTTAGGACCCGATATAGACATTATGAGTTTCTAGTGTTGCCATTCAGGTTTACTAATGCACCTGTTGCATTTATGGATTTGATGAACAGGGTATTTAGGCCATTCATTGATAAGTTTGTCATAGTATTCATTGATGACATTCTTTTCTATTTCAAGAGTGAGGAGGAGCATACAGAACATTTGAGGATAGTATTACAGACACTTAAAGAGCATCAGTTGTATGCTAAGTTATCTAAATGCCTATTCTGGTTAACAGAAGTGCGTTCCTTGGTCATGTGATTTGTGAAGAGGGTATTATGGTAGATCCTCAGAGGTTAAAGTAGTTGCAAATTGGCCTCAGCCTTCTAGTGTTTCAGAGATCCGTAGTTTTCTTGGTTTGGCAGGTTACTACAGGAGGTTTGTGAAGGATTTCTCCAGAATTGTTGCTCTATTGACTAAGCTGACTCAGAAGAAGGAGAGATATCTATGGATGAATGAGTGTGAGAGCAGTTTTCAGACTCTGAAGTCTTGCCTCACTAGTGCTCCAGTATTAGTATTGCCATCAGAGGATGAGAAGTTTACAGTGTATTGTGATTCTTCTTGAATTGGATTGGGATGTGTGTTGATGCAGGTTCGGAGAGTGATTGCTTATGCTTCTCGACAGTTAAAGAAGCCTAAGGGAAACTATCTGACATATGATTTAGAGATGGCAACTGCAGTGTTTGCATTGAAGATATAAAGGCATTATTTGTATCTATCTAGATGCGAGATATATGCTGATCATATAAGTTTGCAGTATATACTTTAGCATAAGGATCTGAACCTCCGACAGTGCAGATGGGTTGAATTGCTAAAGGATTATGATTTTGAGATCCTTTACCATCTGGGCAAAGCTAATGTAGTAGCTGATGCACTGATCCGAAAGTCTATAGGCAGTTTAGCTCACATCTTGGTTGTCAGGCGACCTTTGATCCGTGAGATACAGGAGTTAGCTGTTATGGGTATAAAGTTGGATTTGGGGTCCCTGGATAGAAACTAGGCTCTGATAGCCCAATTTTGGGTTAAGCCACTATTGATTGATGACATTAAGTTGGCCCAGGATAAGGATCCATATCTGTTAAAGCTTAAGGGTGATGTTCTGAATGGTAAAGCAGCAGAGTTCACTGTAGAGAATGAAGTACTGAAATATGGGAGACGGATATGTGTACCCAACATTGATGGGCTACAAGACCAGATTATTAGAGAGGCTCATTATTCATAGTATAGTGTATATCCTGGGATTACCAAGATGTACCATGATATGAGAGATGTGTATTGGCAGTCTGGAATAAAGAGGGATGTAGCTCGATTTGTCTCTACATGTTTAGCCTATCAGTAGGTTAAGTTTGAGCATCAAAAGCTGTCTGGCTTGCCTCAAGAGATAGAGTTGCCTGAGTGGAAATGGGAGCAAATTACTATGAATTTTATGGAAGGTTTACCGAGGACTACATGGGGTTATGACTCCATATGGGTTATTATAGATAGATTGACGAAGTCTGGTCATTTGCTAGAAGTTAAGACTATTTACTCTGCAGCTCAGTATGCACAGTTGTATGAGGACAAGATAGTTCGGCTTCATAGAGTACCAGTGATGATCATATCGGATAGGGATATGCAGTTTACCACTTAATTTTGGCAGAAGTTCCGGGAAGCTATGGGTACCCAGTTAAGGTTTAGTACAGCTTTTCATCCATAGACCGATGGACAGTCAAAGAGGACCATCTAGACTTTGGAGGATATGTTGAGATTATGTGTTCTGGATTTCAAAGATAACTAGGATCAGTATCTGCTACTGATTGAGTTTTCTTACAACAGCAGTGTAATACCCTATATATGCATATTATGTTTTTGTGAAATAAGTTTTCAGCATATGGTTTGAAATTATCGAAATAACCTAAGATAATTTTGAAAACTCAGTTAGAGCAAAAATAAGAAACTTTTTCGAAAATTGTCTATACCGATATCGCTGCCGTAAAAATAGTAGTGCAATCGACAGATGAATTACTGATTTTGGCAAGAGGGTAATGATAATGTATATTCATGTGTAAATACTATAAAAAGAAAGATGAGAAAAATGCTTAAGAACACTGATAAAGTAAGCGATGACAAAACCATAAATAAAGGGAACTTGGGGGTATAGTAGAATTTCAATAGTCTGAGTTTCAGAACGGCTCTGAAACTATTTTTATTAATTAGTATTAATAAAAATAAGATATTTGAACATTCACTTTAAATTTCAATTCCCAACGGAATTGTCAGAATAAATTACCGAGCGAAAATAAAACAAACAAATGAACAATTTACCTAAAATTGTTGTATAAAAGACTCACCTAGCACTCCAAATCACCTAGCAAAATTGCCTTGCCACCCAATTCCTCAGTTCCTCACAATAGGCAAAATTGGAAACTTTCTCCAACCGAATTTTCTACAATAATGTAAACATTAATTAATCACCAATAAACTCCAATTGACTTATTTTATACTCAATTTACACATCCTAACTCATATACACAAAATCCAATTACACAACTTCACTTGAGGGTTTGAAAATTGGGAAAAATTGCTTAATGCATCAATTGAATCAATTAAACGATTTACCCAATATGTAAGTCAACCATTTGAATGCCACCGTCTCCAGCGATAATGGTATGCCAATCACGTCAACTTTTTTGGTTGTAAATGACCAATTTATATTTGTTCCCATTATTGGTCACTAGACCTTTGGTCATCATTTAATTGATTATTGTTGATGTCTTATTGACTTTATGCTCATTAAATTGATTACTAATGAGTTATTGATACTTGTCGATGCCATTATTTGAAATGGTATCTATTGATGTGTTTATTGCTTCTATTAACTCTAAGGTGATTTGAGAGAGAGCTGTCATTCCGACAGGGTAGTGAGTTCATGCTATTGGCTTTATGCACATTATATTGATTGATACCCTATTCTAGGAAGGGATGTCTTAGCCATAAGACCCATACAGTCTTATGTTTATATATATAGATATAGTGATTTGTGCTTGACATATTTCTATGCGTTTTATGGCTCTATATCTGTCATTTCCATCTCATTCATATGATATTGATTCTATTGACATGATTGTTTATTTATAATCATACTATGTACTTGCTTCTGTACTATAAAGATTCTGAGCAGACTGATATTATTATTTCATCTGCCTATTGTTTATTGATATTCCATTTCTTGCCATTTGACGATGCATCTTAGATTCACTGAGTATCATATATCTCACCCTCTCACTGTTTTCCCTCTCTAGTGTAGCGTAGGAGGCAGATATCCCAGCTCTTTTGGCTCTCTATGGATTCTGCAGACCTTGTGTCAGTGTAATATTATGAATATTGTATTATTTTGTATGTTCATATCCTAGCTGCTCCATGGGTTTTGTACGGTATAGTTAGTTTATGAACATATATGTATGGGAATATTGGAAATTATTAATGATATGATTATGGTATTTTTAGAAAGTTATAGAATGAATGTCAGAGTGACAGAATGAATAATGTTTATGTGAGTGAATTGTTATATATTGCTATTGATCAATGATGGGTATAAATATGTTTTCGCTGCGATATTGTGATTGCATTGTAGTGATTGATGGGTTCTACGGGTGCCAATCGCCTCAGTATCTCCTGCATCCTAGGACCGTCGTGATCCAGAAGTGGGTCATGATAGAGGTGGTATCAGAGCACTAGGCTACAGATATCAAAGCTCTGTGTTTACAAATAACAGAGCATAGGTTAAAGAGGAATAGTAAATAAGTATAGTATGGGTTGAGTTAAGTATACCATAAAGCATCGAAATTCCTGTATCGTCATGTGTTCTATTCATCAAATATGTATAAGTATTCTGCGTATTTGTAATATACAGAGTACGTGTTCTATTTTTTTGACAGTTTACAAAGATGTCTGACGGTGGAGATAGAGATACCAGAGAGGCTGAGGTAGCCTCTAATGAGTCCCCAGTCAAGGAAGTTTCTATTTCTGAGGGACCATCTAGATCCCAACGGACTATAGGGGATACAGAGAGGACTGATGACCCCTGGAGATATGAGATGATGAGTGGGATGATGGATCTATGTAGGGAGCTAGCAGAGTTGAGGCAGGAATGACTGAATGTACCGCCACCTCCAATACCAGCAGCAGTGCCACCCTCTATTGCACCTGCTGCAGTACCAGTTACTCCAGCTCCTGTACAGCCAGTTGTGGTTCCCAAGGAGCCTATTGTGCAGGGAGGCCATAGAGTTATAGATGAAGGCAGAGTGACTATGTTTAAGTTTCTGAAGCTAAACCTGTCAGAGTTTAGAGGAGACAAAGGCAGTGATCCAGTGGATTTTCTGGAGAAGGTTGAGAAGGTAGTTAGGAGACTACCTTATTCTGATCTTACAGTTGTAGAGTTGGTTGGGTTGTTGTTAAAAGGGAAGGCATGGGCTTAGTTTTTGAGAAGAATGGACCCTAGAATGTATGGTGAGCATCCACCCGTATGGGCTGAGTTTTGTTAGGGGTTAATTGATGAGTTTATTATAGAAGGAGTGAAGACCCGAAATCTGATTTAGTTTGAGCAATTAGAGTAGGGGGACAGGTCTGTAAATGAGTATGTAGAGGAGTTCATTAGACTGAGTAGATATGCTACTCATATTGTTCCTACTAAGGCTGATCTGATCAGTAGGTTCAGGAGAGGATTACATGCTTTGCTTCATAATACTCTATTGGCTACTGAATTCACATCTCTAATGACAGTTATCGACAAAACTACTCAGATGGAAGAAAAGTATAAGGTAGAGAGGGCTAAGAGAGATCAGAAGAGGAAAGGAGGGCTATGAGCTCAGAGTAGGCGGGGGGAGAGTAGCTGCTAGCCTAGATAGATTGAGTTAGTGCCTTAATTTGATCAGCGACCTTCATCTGGTAGTCAGAGGAGGAGGGTTTAGAGTAGGGGACCATTAGTGCAGTCTACACCTGCATATTCACAGGGTTCTTCTAGACCTATTACTTATCTGCCTAGTGTACCCATTTGTAATTTTTATGGCAAAAGGCATGGAGTGGAGTGTCATAGACAGTCAGGTGCTTGCTTAAAGTATGGGCAACATGGTCATTATAATAGCAGATATCCCTTGTAGGGTAGTCAACAGCCATCTGCTACAGTTTCTCAGCCTATAGTATAAATGAGTCAGGATGTGGTCAGAGAGGCTCCTAATAGGGGTAGAGGCAGAGGGAAGGCATCTAGCAGTGGTCAGGTCTCAACAGGCAGAGGCCAAGGGTGAGTGTTTGCTGTGAACACTTAGGAGGCACAGGGATCAGGCAATGTAGTCACAGGTACTATTTTGGTACAGAATGAGATTGCTGATGCTTTATTTGACTATGGTGCTACACACTCATTTGTTTCACCACAGTTTGGACCTAAGTTAAATAAGGAGAGACAGTTGTTGAGTGTGCCTCTAGTGATAGTCATACCTATAGGGGTGAGTGTAGATGTTGATTATTATTATCTTGCATGTGTGATAGAGATTGATGATAATATTCTGCGTGCTGATTTGATTGAATTGACTGTGTTAGAGCTTAATGTGATCCTTGGTATGGACTAGCTAACTACACATCATGCAGTTATTGATTGTTATAGGAAGAGGGTTAGATTCCAGCCTAAGGAGCAGCCTGAATTTGAATTACTAAGTGATCAGCTAAAATTCGAGATAGTTTTGTTTCTGCTATGCAGGCTAGAAGGATTATAGGGAAAGGTTGTTCAGCCTACTTGACCTATGTAATTGATGTGCAGAAGATTTATGTAGATATTGATCGGATATCAGTAGTTCAGGAATTCTCTGATGTCTTCCCTTAAGAATTGCCAGGATTACCCCCAGATAGGGAGATAGAGTTTGAGATTGAGGTGTATTCAGGCACTGATCCAATATCCATTCCTTCCTACAGAATGGCACCAGTAGAGTTGAAAGAATTAAAGGTGCAGTTGCAGGAGTTATTAGATAGAGGATTTATAAGACCAAGCAGTTCTCCATGGGGTGCTCCAGTCTTGTTTGTGAAAAAGAAGGATGGCTCATTTAGAATGTGCATTGATTATAGACAGCTGAACAAGATGACAATGAAGAATAAATATCTATTGCCACAAATTAATGATTTGTTCGATCAATTATAGGGTGCCAGTCATTTCTCTAAGATTGACTTGAGATCGGGGTATCACCAATTGAGAATCAAGAAGGGTGATGTGCCCAAGACTGCTTTTAGGACCCGATATGGACATTATGAGTTTCTAGTGTTGCCATTCGGGTTGACTAATGCACCTGTTGCATTTATGGATTTGATGAACAGGGTGTTCAGGCCATTTTTGGATAAGTTTGTCATAGTATTCATTGATGTTATCCTTATTTATTCCAGGAGCGAGGAGGAGCATACAAAGTATCTGAGGATTGTATTGCAGACACTTCGAGAGCATCAGTTGTATGCTAAGTTGTCTAAGTGTCAGTTCTGGCTAATCGAAGTGTGTTACCTTGGTCATGTGATTAGTGAGGAGGGTGTTATAGTAGATCCTCAGAAGGTTAAAGCAGTAGCAAATTGGCCTCAGCCTTCTAGAATTTTGGAGATCCGTAGTTTCCTTAGTTTGGCAGGATACTGCAGGAGGTTTGTAAAGGATTTCTCCAAAATTGCAGCTCCATTGACTAAGATGACTTAGAAGCAGGAGAGATATCTATGGACGGATGAGTGTGAGAGCAGTTTTCATACTTTGAAGTCTTGCTTCACTAGTGCTCCAGTGTTAGCATTGCGATCAGAAGATGAGAAGTATACAGTGTATAGTGATGCTTCTCAAATTGGATTGGGATGTGTTTTGATGCAGCTTCAGAGAGTGATTGCCTATGCTTCTTGATAGTTAAAGAAGCATGAGGGAAACTATCCAACACATGATTTAGAGATGGTAGCTATAGTGTTTGCATTGAAGATATGGAGGAATTATTTGTATGGGTCTAAATGCGAGATATATACTGATCATAAGAGTTTGTAGTATATACTTCAGCACAAGGATCTGAACCTCCGACAACACAGATGGGTTGAGTTGCTAAAAGATTATGATTGTGAGATCCTTTACCATTCGGGCAAAGCTAATATAGTAGCTGATACATTGAGCCGAAAGTCTATAGACAGTCTAGCTCACATCTCAATTGTCAAAAGACCTTTGATCCGTGAGATGTAGGAGTTAGCTGTTATGGGTGTAGAGTTGGATTTGGAATCCCTGGATCGAAACCAGACTCTGATAGGCCAGTTTTGGGTTAGGCCATTATTGATTGATGACATTAAGGTGGCGTAGGATAGAGATCCATATCTATTAAAGCTGAAGGGTAATGTTATGAATGGTAAAGTTGCAGGTTGATGTTCTGAATGGTAAAGCAACAGGCTTTACTGTAGAGAATGATGTATTGAGATGTGGTAAACAAATATGTGTACCCGACATTGATGGACTACGAGACCAAATTTGAGAGAGGCTCATTATTCATCATATAGTGTATATCCTGGGATTACCAAGATGTACCATGATCTGAGAGATATGTATTGGTGGTCTAATATGAAGAGGGATATAACTCGGTTTATCTCTATATGTTTAGCCTATCAGCAGGTTAAGTTTGTGCATCATAAGCTGTCTGACTTGCTTCAGGAGATAAAGTTGCCTGAGTGGGAATGGGAGCAAATTACTATGGATTTTGTGGTTGTTTTATCGAGGACTACACGGGGGTTATGACTTTATATGGGTTATTGTAGATCGATTAACGAAGTCTGCTCATTCCTGAAAGTTAAGACTACTTACTCTGCAGCTCAGTATGCACAGTTGTCTGTGGACAAGATAGTTAGGCTTCATTAAGTGCCAGTGATGATCATATCAGATAGGGGTATGCAGTTTACCTCTCAATTTTGGTAGAAGTTCCAGGAAACTATGGGTACCCAGTTAAGGTTCAGTACAACTTTCCTTCTACAGACCGATGGACAGTCAGAGAGGACCATCCAAACTTTGGAGGATATGTTGAGACTATGTGTTTTGGATTTCAAAGGTAACTGGGATCAATATCTGCCACTGATTGAGTTTTCCTACAATAACAGTTACCATTCTTCTATTGGAATGGCTCCATATGAAGCACTGTATGGTAGAAAATGCAGATCTCTAGTGTGTTGCGTGGAACCAGGAGAGAAATAGATTGAAGGACGAGAATTGATAAAGGAGACGATGGGAAAGGTTCCTATTATTCGAGATCGGATGAAGACTACTTTCAGCAGACAAAAGAGTTATGCTGATCCAAAGCAGAAGGATGTTCATTTTGCAGTTGGTGACTATGTCTTTCTTAAGATCTCGTTGATGAGGGGTGTTATGAGATTTGGGAAGAAAAGGATGTTGTCATTAAGATTTGTAGGCCCATTTCAGATACTTGATAAGATTGGCAATGTGGCCTACAGATTGGCTCTTCCACCTAATTTGAGCCATGTTCATCCAGTGTTCCATATTTTTATACTGAGGAAATATGTGTCTGATCCATCCCATGTATTGGAGGTACAAGATATTGGGGTTAATGAAGACTTGTCATTTGAGGAGCTACAAGTGGAGATTGTTGACAAACAAGTCAGGAAATTGAGGAAAAAAGAAATCCTAATGGTTAAAGTGCTATGGAGGAATCAACTGATGAAAGAGTGCGTGTGGGAAAGTGAGCAGGGCATGAGGGATAAATATCCCTTCCTGTTTGATCTTTGATGTATATAGGTATATATGAATATGTATATGTGTATGTAAATTCGTGGACAAATTTTTTTGAAAGAGGATAGAATGTAATACCCTATATATGCATATTATGTTTTTATGAAATAAGTTCTCAGTATATGGTTTGAAATTATCGAAATGACCTAAGATAATTTTGAAAACTTAGTTAGAGTGAAAACGATAATTTTTTTCGAAAATTGTCGGTACCGATATCGCTGTCAAAAAAATAGCAGTACGGTCGACGGATGAACTTTTGATTTTGGCAAGAGGGTAAATGATAATGTATATTCATGTGTAAATACAATAAAAAGAAAGATGAGAAAAATGCTTAAGAACACTGATAAAGTAAGCGATGGCAAAACCGTAAATAAAGGAAACTTAGGGGGTATCGTGGAATTTCGACAGCCTAAATATCAGAATGGCTCTGAAACTATTTTTATTAATTAGTATTAATAAAAATAAGATGTTTAAACATTCACTTTGAATTTCAATTCCCGACGAAATTGTCAAAATAAATTACCGAGCAAAAATGTATCAAAAGAAAATTAAGGAAAGTTGGAGAACCAAATGTCATTTTTGTCTTACTATATAAGCATGCCTTAGGATTTTTTTCCCATTTGCTTCTCTTTTTCATCGTAGCCTTCATCTTCTATTTCCAATTTTATTTTTCTTTTGATTTGTGAAGAGAAAGTGATGCAAACTTGGATTAAGCACTAAATAATCCATCCTCCACCAAATTAAACCATAGAAAATCAAGAAAAATTCATGAACACCAAGCTTTGGAATTTCGGTCATTTGAAGAAATTTAGGTAAAATTTTCATTTGTTTGTTTTATGGTTTAATTAGGTTAATTAGATGTTGGTAGGATTGGGTAAATGGTTTAATTGCATCAATTGATGCATTAAGAAATTTTTCCTAATTTTCAAACCCTAAAGTGAAGTTGTGTAATTGGATTTTGTGTATATGAGTTAGGATGTGTAAATTGAGTATAGAATAAGTCAATTGGATGTTTATTGGTGATTAATTGATGCTTACATTGTTGTAGAAAATTCGGTTGGAGAAAGTTGTCGATTTTGCCTATTGTGAGGAATTGAGGAATTGGGTGGCAAGGCAATTTTGGTAGGTGATTTGGAGTGCTAGGTGAGTCTTTCATGCATCATTTGTCATGCCTAAATTGATAGAATGTCAATTGGAACTCATATGCAAAATGGCCATTTTGGCCGAACCTCATTTAGGGCAAAATGCTTAATTTTTGTGCAAGGTTTTTGAACTTGTTTTCTAAGCCTAATTGATTCAATTGATGAAGATTATTGAGTTGTGATTGTTGCCTACAAATTGCTTTCCATGTATATGTTTGTTGATAATTGGGGCAATGTCAATGTTGTATTAAAACTATGCATAAAAATCTGTAGACCAACCATTTGAAGGCCACCGTCACCAGCGACAATGGCATGCCAATTGTGTTAACTTTTTTTGCCGCAAATGACCAATTTATTTTTGTTCTCATTATTGGTCACTAGACCTTTGGTCATCATTTAATTGATTATTATTGATGTCTTATTAACTTTATACTTATTAAATTGATTACTAATGAGTTATTGATACTTACCGATGCCATTATTTGAAATGGTATCTATTGATGTGTTTACTGCTTTTATTGACTCTAAGGTGATTTGACAAAGCTACCGTTCTGACAGGGTAGTGAGTTCATGTTGTCGTCTTTGTGCACATTGTATTGATTGATACCCTGTAGTAGGAAGGGATGTCCAAGTCATAAGACCCGTATAGTCTTATATATATATATATATA